>PVKC010029307.1:0-15061 GCA_004027635.1 Crocidura indochinensis
GTTGTAGTTTCGGTTTTTTCATGACTGAGCTATCTGAGTCTTAGGAACAGAGGCTTACATGTGGAAATTCCTGAACCTGGTTTATCCCCTTAACTCTTTGTGAATTATTTCCTGTGTTGGCATTTGCTTCTAGACCTGCATGAGGCTTCTTCTACAACAGGTCATTGACATTGAGTGAGATTAAGAAATTTTTCATCATTTTGTTGAAATTATGTGTATTTGTGAAATTTTCTTTTTTTGAATCTTTATTTAAGCACCATGATTACAAACATGATTGTAGTTGGGTTGCAGTCATAAATAGAATACTCACCTTCACCAGTGCGACACTCCCACCACCATTGCTCCCCTTCCTCCTTCCCAATCCCTTCCTGTATTCGAGACAGGCATTTTTTTCCTCTCTCATTTACGATAGTCATGATAGTTGTTAGTAAAGTTATCTCCATAACTGCACTCACTACTCTTTGTGGTGAGCTTTATATTGTGAGCTGGTCCTTCTGGCCCTCATCTCTATTGTCTCTAGGTGTTATTACAATAATTCCTTAATTTTTCTTAAAACCCATAGATCAGTGAGATTATTCTGCATCTGTCTCTCTCCCTCTGACGTATTTCACTCAGCATAATAGATTCCATGTACATCTGCGTATGGGAAAATTTCATGACTTCATCTCTCCTGATAGCTGCATAATATTCCATTGTGTATATGTACCACAGTTTCTTTAGCCATTCATCTGTTTGTTTCCAGAGTCTGGCTATTGTAAATAGAGTTGCAATGAATATAGGTGTAAGAAAGGGATTTTTGAATTATATCTTTGTGTTCCTAGGAGTGGTATAGCTGGATCATATGGGAGCTCAATTTCCAGTTTTTTGAAGAATCTCCATATTGTTTTCCTTAAAGGCTGGACTAGATGACATTCCCACAAGCAGCAAATAAGAATTCCTTTCTCCACATTCCTGCCAGCACTGGTTGTTCTTGTTCTTTGTGATATGTGCCTTCTCTGTGATATGAGACAGTACCTCATCTTTGTTTTAATTTGCATCTCCCTGATTATTAGTGATGTGGAACATTTTTTCATGTGTCTTTTGGCCATTTGTATTTCTTCTTTGAGGAAGTGTCTATTTATTTCTTCTCCCCATTTTTTGATAGGGTTAGATATTTTTTCTTATTAAGTACTGTCAGAACCTTTGTATATTTTCAATATTAGCCCCTTATCTAATGGGTATTGGGTAAATAGTTTCTCCCATTCTGTGGACAGGTTTTGTATCCTAGGCACTATTTCCTTTGAGGTGCAGAAGCTTCTCAGCATAATATATTCCCATCTGTTTATCTCTGCTTCTACTTGTTTGGAAGTGCTATTTTCTCCTTGAAGATACTGTTAATCTCATGTAATGGAGTATTTTACCTACGTTTGAAATTTGTCTTTAAGAAAGCAAGCACCTTTAATATTTCTTGCAATCCTGATTTCAAGTGTATGAAAATTTCTAAACTGTTGCTTGTCTAGTTTAGAAAGTTTCTAAGTTGTTTCTTGTTCTTTTTACAATTCCTTCAAATATGAGTGATAATCTAGCTAGATATTCTTGTGAGGTGTTTATTGATTTAAAAAAACTATATCTAACTATTTTCTTATGGCCTTTTGTACAATCTCATTTCATAGTTCTGCATTGGATCTTTTGGGAGTTTCATTGTATGTGGTGTGGGAGTGAATATTTGGAGTTTATCATCCCATCACTTAAAGGAGCTTTCTAGGGATTCAGATGAGTTGCTCTTTTACTTCCTTACATAACCAATTTTAGAACAATTTTATTGTTTCTTGTTTGCTGTTTTGAAATTTTGATGTTTAATACAGGATTTTTCAATGGCATTGGCCCTGCTTCTCCTTTGGCTATAATTTGGAATTCTATGGTGGGGTTTTTTTTTTTTTTTACTACCATCAGCATTGTGAGGTTCTTTCTGTGAGATAAGTGGATGACACTAGTTACTATATGCATAAAGTATATGAGGTCAGTCATGGCTACACCTGAGTCTGTGGTATCCCTGCAGGCAGTATAAGATATCTCCTCAAAGGCATGAGTTAGGGATTCATTGTGTGGGTTTTTTAGCAGCCACATGAGAAATGATTTAACCTGTGCAGACAAACATGTAGGATCCAACCAGTCATTGCCATTGCGAGAGGCATGATCCTTCAACATCTCATGAGACAAGTCTTTGGGGAGGCAACAGGAATGTGCAGGGCATAGGGAGTGGAATTTAGATGGAGGGACTAGAGAGCAGCTGAGGGAAGCCAGGCCACAATAATCTGAATGGGGATTGGGCTAGGTGCCGGGCTCTGTACTAGTAAAGAAGTATTTTATATTTCAAAGTGTCTATAAATTATGCTCTAACTGACTCTTTTTGTTTTTTGTTTGTTTGTTTTTTCATTTTTTGATAACACCTGGAAGTATTCAGAACTTACTCTGGCTCTGTGCTTAGAGATCACTGTTAGTGCTGTTTCAAGGCCTATATATCCTCAAGTGCTGAGGATTGAACCAAGTTGGACACATGCTAGGCAAGTGCTTAACACCTGTACACTTTCTCTAGCTCCCTGATTCTTTTTAGCTATCTCAATTCTGCTATTCCGCATACAGTGTGGTATTTTCATGTGGTTCTTCTTTTCTTTGTTGGTTTTTATTGTGTTTTTTTGTTTTGTTTTGTTGTTTTTTATTTTGCTGAGATATTTTCAGCTTTCCCTTTTAAAAGGTCTTGTCCTTATTTCCTTGAACACTTTTAGATATTTTAATGTCTTATTTTTTGTAATTTAAACATCTATGTCAAACCAAGCATTGGCATATGCTTTTGTCCTCCTACACATTCAAATTTGTTAATTCTTCATATGCTGAGTGATTATTCTGGATTTCATCTTAATGATTTTTTTCTTTTGGTCACACCCAGTGATGCTCAAGGGATCCAGGATGTGGTTGCATGCACTCCTTAGCTCTGGACACTTCTCTGCAATTATGTCCTTGACTGTTGATTTTTCATGGGAATTTTCTCCCTGGGCCTTTGGGACTCCAATTATTCATATGTTGTTTCTACTGAGTTTATCCCAAACTTGTGTTTTCATCTGTTTACATGTTCTTTTTTTTTGGGGGGGGCACACCTGTTTGACACTCAGGAGTTACTCCTGGCTATGCACTCAGAAATCGCCCCTGGCTTGGGGGACCATATAGGATGCCCGGAGGGGGGGGTCAAACCAGGCTAGTGCTTGCAAGGCAGATGCCTTACCTCTAGTGTCACCTCTCCAGTTCCTGTTCACACATTCTTTATGTATTTTTTCTAACGTCTGGTTATTTTAAGGCTTTTTTTCCAACCTCTTCTGTTGTATGGAGTTGCTATGCAATTCATCTTCAGCTCACTGATTCTGTCCTCAGTAGCTATTGCTCTATAAGTGAGGCCTTCTACTGAGATTTCCTTTTTGCCTACTAAGTTTTTTAATCCTATTATTTGTTTGAAGTTTTCTTTTTTCTGCTTTCAATATCTTCTTGACTCTTGGTTGTGGTTTATTCAGTTTAGTCTTGTTTTATTTTAGTTCACCTGCCATATTCTCTAAAGTCCTTGTCTGAAAGGTTATGTAGGTGATTGGTACTTGTCAGGTCATCAGTGCTACCATCTTCATTCTCTAAGAATGATGGAAGTCTGTGTTGTTTCCCCCATTGTCACACTTGCAGTGGGGTGATTTCTACATGCAGTGCTGTGATTCATTGACTAGAAGTGCATGGCCACAGGGTGAAGCAGAGCAGCCAGTTCCTCTGTTCTGTCCATGAGGGCGGGGCCAGCTCACCTGGCCAATGGCAGGATCCTGGGCATCAGGAGACCCAGGCTTTTCCCTGGTCTTGACTTTAGAATTGGTAGTCTTAAGTTTTTTTCTAATTGTATTTGAGAAGGTTAATGTTTCAATTTATAACCTTCTGCAAAAGAGTCTGTGACAGCATTTGAGCAGCCCTCACAGGTCATCTCCACAGAAAACTCATGTCTCGACCTGACAGTGACTCTACTTCTTAGTTTTATTAATACAGATATCCTCAAAAAATATTAGGACACTGAATCCAAGATTCACAAAAGAGATCATATTCCAGGACCAAGTAGTATTTATCTCAGGGCTGCAAGGATGGTTTAAGTTAACCATGCAATGATGGTAACAAATAAAACAATGTAATGCATCTTATCAATACAAGGAAAAATGGGGCCGGGCGGTGGCCCTGGAGGTAAGGTGCTGCCTTGCCTGCGCTAGCCTAGGACGGAATGGACCGCGGTTCGATCCCCCGGTTTCCCATATGGTCCCCCAAGCCAGGAGCGACTTCTGAGCGCATAGCCAGGAGTAACCCCTGAGCGTCACTGGGTGTGGCCCAAAAACCAAAACAAAAAAAAAAGGAAAAATAACAATCATATAATCATATCAATAGATCCAGAGAAAATATTTGATTTACAGCATCAAGTATCTAGGAATCAATTTAACAAAAGTGGTGACATACTAAAATAAATAAGCATATTCTGTTCATGGATTGGAAAGATGGATTTCATCAAAGTGTCAATCTTGTCCAAAAATGCTAAACAAATTTAATGTAGTACCAATAGGATACCCAGACATTTAAAAAGACATAGATTTTTTTTTAAAACCTGCTGAAATTTATATGATATAGCCAAAGCAATCCTAGGAAAAAGGACATGAGAGGCTTATTTCCACCTAATTTTAAACTATACTCTAAGCTAGAGTAATTAAAACCTGGGGTATTATAATAAGGACAGGCCAATGGAATAGAATTGAAAG
Source organism: Crocidura indochinensis (assembly GCA_004027635.1). Classification (NCBI taxonomy): domain Eukaryota; kingdom Metazoa; phylum Chordata; class Mammalia; order Eulipotyphla; family Soricidae; genus Crocidura; species Crocidura indochinensis. The sequence goes on from PVKC010029307.1 coordinate 4,803, forward strand.
TTCAGAGACATCTCAGGAATATAGATAGTTATTATTTGGCAAAGGAGAAAAAATATGAAATGGAGCAAGGAAACCTTTTTCATTAAATGGTGGAAAAACTGGTTAGCACAACTGGTCAGCTACAAGCAAAGAAAAAAAGTAAACTCAGATTTCTTTCTAACAACATGTCAAGTCAAGTCAAAATTGATCAAATACCTTGGTTTCAGACTAAGCCTCTAAATTATACTGAGAAAAACATGGGTAAAAACACTTCATGGCAGTGATTCTAGAGGCATATTCAATGATTCAATGTCATTGACAAAGTAAAGATAAGAAATATCTTTTAATTTTAAATCACTGTGAGATATAGTTACAAATTGTTAATAAATGAATTTCAGTCATATAATTTACAACACTCTTCCCATCACTATATACATTTCAGCCACCTCTGTCCTCAGTCACTAATGTCCCCAAATCAAATTGACACCAAATTATTCAATATTTTTAGTATCTCGGGACATTAGTAGATAATAGATAAGATTTGCTCACAATGAAGAGGACAATCTACTCTACTAGATCTACTGATCCAAATGTTAATCTCATCTAGAAACACCCCCACCATTTACATGAAAATAATACTGAACCAATAATCTGGGAACTACTATGTTCTAAACAAGTTAGCATATAAAACTATATATAACATATAAAGCTATCAAAATGGTTCTGCAAGTCAATGGTTCTGGTTTTTGTAACGAAATTTCAAATATCTTCCTGTGTCAAACAATGACAACCTTTTGGATGGCAAAGCTCAGATTATAACTGTGGGGGTGAGATGGTGAGGGATTAAAAAATGAAAAGACAGACTAGATTTGAGATAGAGATAGTGGTTTCAAGGTTCCTGGGCACTTTAGTGGGGGGAGGGGTGCAGTAACTTTGTACATAAATATCATAAAATTTAACATGATTGTAACCATGCTACTAAACTACAATAAAATAAAGTGAGATGTCTTCAAGGAAGTAATAGTCACTAAGTGTTCAAATTCTTCTTATTATAATACAAAACCAGGAAATGACTAAAGAATCATCTTGAAAAGGGGGAATTAGAGCAATTGTTTCTTAAGGAAGGTCTGCTTTATGTGGATCTAGATACACTCATTTTTACCCATATCCCTCAACAATGGAAGTAAATTCTAAATAATGAGACACTTCAAAATTCTAATGCAGTTTTGTTGAATTGAATAAGAAGGATGATTTTAATATTCCAGCATAATTTGAAAACTTGCCATTGAAATATTAAATATTTTAAAACTTTGTGGTATGTTCCCTCTGTATTCTTATAAACCTTTTATGAGTTCAGAAGAAAATGAGTGTAGCTATTCATGAATAAGTAAGCACAAAAACTGCATTGGTGAAAATTCAGAGATCATCACTATTTTATTCTCTCATTTGGAAGCAAGAATAGATGTAGTATCTATATAAACAGCATTAAATTTGTGATTTTCAACTCTAAATTTTAAAATACCAGAGATGAATCTGTTTATTCTCTGGTAGTATAATTAGACTTGAGAAACAAACTATTAAGTGTAAATTGTGTTTCCTTCTAGGGAAGGTGAACCAGCTTTTCATTAGCTGAAATAAAATTGTCATAGACCTGTAAAAGTAAGAAAGGTTGATGATACATTTTTTTATTTTCTATTTTTACCACACCTGGTGGTGTCCAGTGCTTCCTCTTGCTTGCAGTGCTTAGGGCACCATATGTTGTGCCACGAAGGGAATCTAGGTCATGTGTAGGTCAAGTCATGCAAGGAAAGTACCTTATCTGCTATACTATCTCTCCCTCACTTTTTCTTTTTCTTTGATGTCTTTTTATATGAGTCAAAGGCCAATTTATGCCATCTTCTGGTGATAATGTAGCTAAGCTCAGTAATCAATCTCAATGGGAAAAAAATAAATGAAAATATATTTCATGCTACAGAAACTAACACAAGTCACAGAGAACAACCAGTGCTGATGCTGATGCAGAGAAAGAGACTCTTATTCCCTGCTAGTGGGAATGTCGACTGGTATAGCCATTTTGGATAACAATATAGGCATTCCTCAGAAAAACTATAACTTGGGGTCGAGTGGTGGCACAGTAGGGCGTTTGCCTTGTGGACCTAGGATGGGTCACAGTTTGATCCCCCGTGTCCCATATGTTCCTCCAAGCCAGGAGCAATTTCTGAGCACATAGGAGTAATCCCTGAGCCTCATTGGGTGTAGCCCCCCACAATCCAAAAACAAAACAAAAACAAAAACAAAAAAAAACAAAAAAAACCTAGAACTTGAGGTCTCACGATGCAGCAATTCTACCCCTAGGAATATACCCTAGGAACCCAAAAATACAATGAAGAAAAGCCCTTGCATTTCTATTTTCATCATAACACTGTACATAATAGCCAGAATCTGGAAACAACCCAAGTGCCTGAGATAGATGATGCCTAAAGAAACAGTGGTACATCCTCACAATGGAACATTACACAACTGTTAAGAAGAATGAAGACATGAAATTTTCTTAATTGTGGATGGATATGGAGAGTATTATGCTGAACAAAAGGAGTCAGAGGGAGAGGGATAGACAGAATAATCTCACTCATTTGTGGGTTATAAAAATTGTATGATAGGGGCCCGGGAGATAGCATGGAGGTAAGGCGTTTGCCTTTCATGCAAAAGGTCGTCGGTTCGAATCCCGGTGCCCCATATGGTCCCCCGTGCCTGCCAGGAGCAATTTCTGAGCATGGAGCCAGGAGTAACCCCTGAGCACTGCTGGGTGTGACCCAAAAACCAAAAAAAAAAAAAAATTGTATGATAATAATATCCAGAGACAAAAGAGACAAGGGTCAGGAAGATCAGTCTATGATAGGAAGTTTGCACTAGAGTGCATTATGACAATAATAGTTGGAAATTATCACTCTGAACAAGAACTGACTGCTGAAAGTAGACAAAGTGAAATGCCTAGTGCCCCATCATTAAAAATTGCGCAAACCACAGTGTCTAAAAGGGAGTCAGTCAGGGGGAAGATGGAAGGAAAACTGGGGACATTGGTGGTGGGAAATGTGCACTGGGGAAGGGTGATGTATATTGTATATTGTATGACTGAAATTCAACCATGAACAACTGTGTAACTATGAAAATACCAAACTGTATTATGAGAAGATGTTTGTTTCTCAAGTCTAATAAACACCTTGTAACCATGGTGTTTTAATAAAGTAAATTTATAAAGTAAGAAATCAAAATATAAATAGATTTATATCACCTGAATTATGAACCCATTTTCTAATTCTATATGACTTACCTAACTTTGAGAATATTATTAAAGTTTCCAAGTCTCTTTTAATTGCTTTTTATAACAGAAAATGATAACATATGTCTCTCATGGTCTTTAATGAAGTAATGAGAGCTGGGGAGAGAGGATAGGATTTAAGATGAGCATAGAGCATGAATAAACCTGAGCATAGATGAGTCTGACCCATTCCCCACCTTGATTAAATAATAGAACTTATTAAAGTCAATATTATTGCTCTAGAGATGTAATATACTCTTTCCAGGTATATTTTACTGAACTTAACTTGTCTAAGTTCACCATTTCAAGAGTCTCAAACTCAATTTACCTGGGGGCTACAGGAGGCAAAGTCGGGGTGATCCTTGAGTGCAAAGTCAGTAGTAAACCTTGACCCAAACAACTAAAACAAAACAAAACAAAAAAAGATTTCTCTAGGGCAGGGCCACAAAATGTTGTACGGAGGGCCGCAAACAGCCCGTGGGCCAGGAGTTTGAGACCCCTGATTTAGATATTACCATATAATACTATGAGAATGAGGTTTATTTTAATTTAGAGGAAGAAAATAATTTGTGCCAAGTCCCATCATTATGGAAGTGAGTTTAGTGAATGCTGATAAATTGTAAATTCTTAGGTATCGATTTAATCTCAATATATCAAGGTAACTGTTTTAAATGAAAATGTAAGAATCAGTCCTAAAGGCACTGGAAGAGAAATAAATTTTCTGGATAAATAATGGAAACTAATTTGAAAGTTCTCTAGAGGTTTTATGGCCTAATCATCTACTTTTAAGTATTTACCTTTTATTTCCCAAACTGTAGCTGAAGTTCGATGACTTAACTGAAAATTTGACTTCTATAATTTCTTCTTAGGTCTAATATGCTAATGTATTTTTAACTCCTGCCTGTCTTCCCACATTAATACTTACATATTATCTCCTGATAAAATATATAAAAATATATAAATTGTTTAAATCTATAATTTTGCCTAAGTTCCAAATTCAATTAAAATTATAATAATGAAGGCCCGGAACATGGCTCATTTCATTAAAGTGCTTATCAGTCAGGGGCAGGGCTTGGAGTTCAAACCAAGTGCAAACCCCCTGAAAACACTGAAGGAATTCAAACAGCTCTCAGTTAGGGTTCCCTAGCAAGAAGGGACTTTAAGAATAGTTCAGTGGCTTAAAAACGCTTGTCATCAGGGAACTGTCTATCAAAACAATTATAGATATAATTTCACACTAGTGAGATTGGCACACATTACAAAGAACAAAAATAACCAGTATTAATGTGGGTGTGAGGAAAAAGGGACTCATTTACTACTGGTAGGAATGCCAACCAATCTAGAGTTTTGGGAAAACAATATATTAATATTTTCAATAACAAACAATTGGGCTTCCACATGACCTAAAGACTCAAAGATGCTATTTTGTCTTATGCCCCTAAGACAATTGCTTCTCAATTTGAAACTGGAGTCTCTAATAAGAGAAGATTCTTTGCTCTTAAAGTGACAGATCCCTTTTTTGGATCCATTTCTAAGACTATCCAAATCTAAGACTATCACACTGACTGAATAAAGAAGCTGTAGTACATATCACTTAATGCTCCACATGTCTGTAATCCCACCCTGGGGTGACAGGCCTAGAGCAGAGTTGCTGAGAGGAAAGGACAGAGGGAGAGAGGGAGGAAGGAAGGTGGGGGGAGAGAGAGAGAGAGAGAGAAAGAATTGGAGAGAGAATTATGAACCAAGATATACACAACTGAATACTATTCAACTATGAGCAAAGTCAAATATTTGAAATTTGCCACTATGTGAATGGAGCAGGGCAGTATCAAGCTCAATGAGTTTCATCAGAGCAAGTCCTGAGCACTTCTGTCTGTCTGTCTTGGAGATTGATCCCCAAAAGGGTCTGTCACTTTAAGAGCAAAGAATCCTCTGTTAAGAGACTCCAGTATCAAATTGAAAAGCAATTGCTCTGGGGCAGTGGTCAGCAACCTGCGGCTTCTGAGCCACAAGTGGCTCTTTACACTTTTAATTTGCCTCTTCTGTGTGCCAGGTGGCCACTCCTAGAGTCAGGACTCTGCTCCTAGCCTGTCAGTGTGTGCCCTGTGTGGCTCTCAAAAGAAATTTCAATCGTGGTTTTGGCGAGATTTGGCTCACTTGAAAAAAAGGTTGCCGACCACTGTGTCTGGGGCATAAGAACCTAAGCTGGAGGGACCAGGGCAATCAATGACTCAATGGTAGGGCGCTTGCCTTGCACAATGCTGGCCTTAGGACAGACCACGGTTTGATCCCCCAGCATTCCATATGGTCCCCCAAGCAAGGAGCAATTTCTGAGCGCATAGCCAGGAGTAACCCCTGAGCGTCACCGGGTGTGGCCCCCAAAATAAAAACAAAACAAAACAAAATAAAAACCAAGCTGGAATACTGTGGGTTGATGGGTTGGGTGGCGTGGTAGCAGTTACTATCGGCAATTGTGTTGATGGTGATTGCTGGATTTTCCTGAACGACTTTGTTATAAGATCCTGGCCTCCTGTTTTGTCCTATTAAATCCTTTCACAGAAAAACTCCTGTCTGGCTGGAGTAGTCCATGTGCCTTGACAGGAGGAAGGCATTTTTGTTACTCTACTCTGTGCCTCCAAAGCAAATGAAAAATAAATATGAAAAAGAGTAAGTGTTGTTTTTGTCTTTCTTCTTCTGACTTCTTTTTCTCAGCATGATCTACTCTAACTCCATCTATATTGTCTCAAAGGGCAAAAATTCAGGGACAGAGAGTATGGTGGGTAAGGCATTTGCCTTTCATGCAGCCAACTGGTATTCAATTCCAGCATTCAATATGGCCATCCAAGGACATGATCAGAAGTGATTCCCTAGCATAGAGTTTATTTCTGTATCTATAATTATGAGTTTATTCCTAATTCTGAAGATGTAGCCCTGATTTGATAGTCCTATATAATTTTGATATAGATATAATTTTTAAAATATTCAAAATTTTGATATATAAATTATTTGCATATACGTTTATGTTCAGATAAATTGCCCTCAATGGTGCTTGAAAAATTTAGATTCCCCACAAAACAACCAAATAATACATTATCACACTTATTTTGCAAGAAAAATCTATGAAATAGATGCTGAAAGCATATATTTATTTAGAAAAACATACAATTTAGCAATATTGAATAAAATAAGGTGAAAATTATAAGATAAAATGAACCAAACAGGGTAGGCAAATTGAATCAGTAATTGATGGTGTAGAAAATAAAAATGAATGCTTATTTCTGTCAAATCCAATCTGAAACTCCTATTACGATGGAAGTAGATAAGGAAAAAAAAAACTCAATTAAATCCTCTAAGGCAGACAGAATGAATTAAAAAAATCCAGAAAACAGAAAATACACAAGATAATGAAATTAGTCTAAATAATATATGTGAGCATACTTTCTAAAAATGAACATAAATGGTCTTTTGAAATACAAATATTGAATAACAGGATTTCAAAATATAAATGAACAGTGTGTCCTAGATCCTGAAAATTTATGTGTAATTAATACAGTATTTATGTTGCGAGGCTATTACCATAATGACCTATTTATTCCTAGGTTAGCAAGGGGGAGATTCAGTCTCCTACAATCTGCTGGATTTGAACATATATGATGATTGAAGTTTACTGACCCTGTTATTAAAAAAAATAGTGCTCAATAGTCACAGACCCAAGGAATAGAAGCAGGCAGACAAAGTGGCAGTAGGGTCTTCTCTTTGTGGCTCAAAAGCACAAATTTTGCATCCAGGTCAGCAATTGGAGGGGAAGGGTTACCCAGTTTCCTGGATGAGCTCTGCTCAACTACATGGACCCAAGAACCTGAAGCAGACAGAATAGCAGTGGTGCCCATCATTTTTTAACTAATATAAGATCCGTTTTGCTAACCAAGTGCACATTTTGTTTTGTTTTTGAGAAAATTATCAATACAATATAATGGTCACAATGGGATAAAAACAGATAACTCCACCAGGCTTAGTGAGTAAAGATGGTAGGACTGAAGACCCATTTAATATTAACCAGCTATAAGTCCATGATAAGGACTTAGAGAGGATATGGGATGAATGATCAAGGAGCTTAAAGGAACCATGAAACATAGAGTCAATAAGATAGAAGAAGATATGAGACTAGGAAATGGTAAAACTTCAAACAGAATGATAGAGCTGAAAAAGCTCGGTGGGCAAAATGAAAAGCTCACTGAAAGGCCTTACCAGAGAGTAACAGCTGCTGAGGACAGAATCAGTGAACTCAAAGATGAGTTACATAACACCTCCATACAATGGCAGAAAATGGAAAAGAGATGTTAAATTAATAAACTGGGGCTGAAGTGGCGCAAGTGGTAGGGCATCTGCCTTGCACGTGCTAACCAAGGACAGACTGCGGTTCAATTCACTGTTGTCCCATATGGTTCCCCAAGCCAGGAGCAATTTCTGAGAGCATAGCCAGGAGTAGCCCCTGAGCATCACAGGGTGTGGTCCCCACCCCCCAAAAAAAATTAATGAACAACTGACAAGAGAACTTTAGGGTTAATTCTAAAGGGACAACATAAGAACCATTGGCTGCCTAGAGGGTAAGAATGACAATGTCAGCTAAGAAACAACATAGAAAGCTATCATTGCTGAAAAGATCCCAGAATTGGAGAACTCATTTGCCCACATCTTGGATGCTTGAAGGGTACCAGCTAATAGATACAAATAAAAAGTACTCCAGGATACAAATGACAAAACCATAGAAAGAGAATGAATAATAAAAGAAGCAAGATCAAAGAAGGAAATCACATATAAAGGAGTATCTTTAAGATATACAGAGATTTAACCTAAGGCTCCAGACTCAAAAGCAATGGTGAGAAATAGTGTGTGTGGGGCGGGGGGAAACTCAACAAAATGAGTACTTCATCAAGAATATATTACCCAGTCAAACTCTCATTCAGATTTGAAGGAATAATATAAAATTTCAGGAATAAACAATAGCTCAGAAAATTCACAGACTCAAAACCAACTTTAAAAATAGAATTGAAAGAATTACTTCAAATAAGACAAACACCAGAGACACACTAAACCTCTACAAAAAGATGGCACAAAACTCTATAACAAAAATCTGACTCAATGTCAATGATGAAATGCACCAATTAAGAATTAAGAGTGGTAAAATGAATCATAAAATTGAATACCACATTTTTCTACCCGCAAGAAACAAATTTGTACAGTCAGAGCAAACACCGACTCAGAGTTAAAGGTTGGAAGACAAACCCTCAAGCAAACAACTCTCTTAACAAGGTTGAGGTGACCATACTATTATTAAACAGCATAGACTTCAGAATTAAAATGTTATGAGACAGAGAGGGTATTTTGTAATAAGGATATATACATCAGGGGGAAATCATCATACATTTAACACATGCATCGTGAAGAGGCAGTAGACCACTTAAAACAACTGCTAATGGACTTGAAGAAAGACAATGAGGGAGGAAATAAAAGAAAGGGGGTAACTAGTAAAAGTTATATATGGTGCTTTTTCCCCCCAAAAAATACAAATACAAATTATTCTCCAATGCACATGAGAAATTCTTCAAGATAAACCACATGCTGGACCAGAAAACCCACCTCTATAAAAATCAGAGGATAGAAGTGAATTACAAACAGAAAGGGAGAAATAATTCTAACACCTGTAAAAAAGCTCACTATCCAGTGGCTCAGAGAGAAAAATCAAAAGATTCCTTGAAACAAATAATAACACATAAGTGAGCTATCAGAATTTTTGGTACGCAGCAAAAAGCAGTAGTAAGAGGAAAATTTATAGCTTTGTGAGTATTCATTAGGAAGAAAGAAAAGATATACATACATAATTATGCAGTATAAGAGATTGGAAAATGACCAACAAAATTAGCAGGCATAAAGAAGAAAATAATACACAGCAGAAATTAATAAATTGGCACCCCCAAATCCAAAATATGCATGAAAGCAGGAGTTATCTCTTTGAAAAAATAAACAAAATTGATAACTATTAGTAAAACACAGATAGAGAGTGCCCTAATAAACCAAATCAGAAATGAAAGGGGGGTGTCAAAACAGACCACTGAAATTCAAAGGATAAACAAAGTTTACTTTGAGAATCTTTATGTTACGGAACAAGAGAATCTAAAAGAAATGAATAAAGTCTTGGTTAATATTAAAGATGTTTAAGGTACTGATAGAGCTGAACAAGAAAAATAAGCACGAACACCATCAAAAAAAGGAGGGGAAAAGGAGCCAGAGTGATAGCAGCAGGTAGTATATTTGCTTTGCAGTTTGATCCCTGACATTACATATGGTCCAATGAGCCTGACAGGAATAATTTTTGAGCACAAAGCCAGGAGTAACACCTGAGCTCCACTGTGTGTGGCCCAGAAAAACAAAACAAAAACAAAAAAAAAAGAAGTGAAATGAACAGTCTTCCTCAAAGAAAAAACACAGATGGCCAAAAGACATGTGAAAAAATGCTCCCCAACATTTATTATCAACAAAATATAAATCAACACAACAATCCATACCACAGTATCTAAGAAAAAATGAAAAGAGAAAGATAGAGGAGAAAGAGAGAAGAAAAAGGTCTGTCAGAGAGGCAGGCAGGGGGGAGCCTGAGGATGAGCAGAATAAAAACTGGGGATATTGGTCCTGGGAAATGTGCACTGGCAAAGTACTGGGTTTTGTACATTGTAGAACTGAAACTATCACAACTTGTTTGTTTTTTTTGTTTGTTTGTTTGTTTGTTTTAAAAGGGAAACAGAAAAATTGTTCTCCAGGTCTTCAAAGTTAACATATTCATTAAAAAGAGGCATAATTAATTCTTCAATTCTTAAAGAAATGTCTGTGGTCAGAGGGCATCTCTAAGGTTTGCACATGCCAATTTGGAATGATGCCACAGTTCATTTGCTACTTTTAACAT
>PVKC010029308.1:0-15092 GCA_004027635.1 Crocidura indochinensis
CTTTGTCAACAATTGTATTAAATATTTTGCTGGACCCTCATTCGGTGCATATATGTTTGGAGGAGTGACTTTTTCCTGCTCTACATACCCCTTGATTAATATATAATGTCCATCTTTGTCCCTTACAGCCTTTCTGAGTATAAAGTTTGCATTATCTGATATTAGTATTGCCACTCCAGCTTTTTTATGGGTGCAGTTTGCTTGGATAATTTTTCTCCAGCCTTTTATTTTGAGTGTATGTTTGTTCTATTTAGGTGCGTTTCTTGTAGACAGCAGAAAGTTGGATTGAGTGTTTTGATCCTTTTAGTCACTCTTTGTCTCTTAACTGGTGCATTTATTCCAGTGACATTGTCCTGGGATTTGATGCCATCTTTATATCGAAATTTGGTGTACTTTTGGTTAGTCTTGTCTTAAATTAAGTCTTTCAGTTTTTCTCTTAAGAGTAGTTTTGAGTCTGTAAAGTTTCTGAGCTGTTTTTTGTCTGTGAAACTATGTATTCTTCCGTCAAACCGGAAAGTGAGTTTTGCTGGATACAGTATTCTAGGTGACACATTCATATCATTCAGTCTTGTCACAATATCCCACTGCTGCTTTCTGGCCTTGAGTGCTTCTGGTGACAGGTCTTCTGTAAATCTCAAGGATGCTTCCTTGAATGTAATTTCCTTTTTTGATCTTGCTGTTTGCAGAATTATGTCTCTATCTGTCGGATTCGTCATTGTGACTAGGATGTGTCTTGGGGTATTTTTTCTGGGGTTTCTTTTGGTTGGTACTCTTCAGGCAAGCAGGATTTGATCACATATATTCTTTAGCTCTGGAAGTTTCTCTTGAATGATGTTCTTGACCGTTGATTCTTCCTGGAAATTTTCTTCCTGGGTCTCTGGGACTCCAATGATTCTTAAGTTGTTTCTGTTGATCTTATCATAGACTTCTATTTTCATCTGTTCCCATTCTTTGACTATTTTTTCCATTGTCTGTTCGTTTGCTTTAAGTTTTTTTTCCAATCTCTCCCATTGTATGGAGTTGTTATTTATCTCATCTTCCACAGCAACAATTCTAATCTCAGCTTCTTCTATCCTGGTGTTGAGCTTATCCATTTTGTCACTCAATTCATTTACTGAGTTTTTCAGACCTGTTAGTTGACATGTTATCTCAGTTTGTAGTTTTGTGATTTCTGTCTTCATATTTTCTTGGTTCTTATTAGTGTTCTGCTCAACTCGGTCCATGATTTCTTTGAGTTCTTTGAACATCTTCCATATTGCTTTCCTAAAGTCTTTATCTGAGAGATTGATTAGTTTGTTGGTCATTATCTGGTTGTCAGAATTGTCATCTTCGTTCTCTATGTCTGATGCTGGCCTGCATTGTTTCCCCATTTTCACATTTGTATTGTGTGCTTTTCTACATGTTCCAGTGGTATTCATTGGCTATATGATGTAGGCAGCCACATCCTCTGGTTCCGCCCTTTCCGGGTCGGTCGATTTGCCTACAACGGAGTGGAGTCCTCTGTGGATGAAGCCCAAGCACGCAGTACTTTTTTTTTTGGGGGGGGGCACACCCAGTGACGCTCAGGGATTACTTCTGGCTATGCGCTCAGAAGTTGCTCCTGGCTTGGGGGACCATATGGGGAACCGGGGAATCAAACCATGGTCCGTCCTAGGCTAGCGCAGGCAAGGCAGGCACCTTACCTCCAGCGCCACCGCCCGGCCCCTGTACTTTTTTTTTTTTAACCTCAGGATTATTTTTAGTATTTTGGTTAATTTATAGCCCCCTTCCCAAAATGAAGGGGTTTTGTTCAATTTGTGTAAAGAATGTCATTAGGAATGCATTGAAATTATATATTGATTTAGGTATCATAGTAATTTAACAATTTTAATACATCAAATCTTGAAAGTACTTTTTTTGTTTTGTTTTGGGGCCACACCCAGTGACGCTCAGGGGTTACTCCTGGCTATGCGCTCAGAAGTCTCCCCTGGCCTGGCCTGAGGGACCCTATGGGGCACGGGGATCGAACTGCGATCGTCCAAGGCTAGCGCGGTAAGGCAGGCACCTTACCTTCAGCACCACCGCCCGGCCCCTTGAAAGTACTTTTTGATCATTGTGTATTGTTTTTTCCCATAATGTTTCATAGTCTTCTTTGTACAGTTCTTTCATATAATTGGTTAAGTTTACTCCAAAGTAATAACTTGTTTGGATGCAAATGTAAATGGTATTCTTTTCCTGATGCCTTAAGTTTCTTAAAACACTTAGTTTTCTTAGCTCTTTTCTTTTAGCTAGCAAGATCAAATCTAATCTACGAATCCTAACGCTTCTTCCATTTCTTTCATTTTCCAGTGTAGTAGTATGTTTCATTGAACAACTGTTTAGGTCGAGCCCTAAGTCTTTGACATTTATTAGCTAATTTAACTCATAGTAACCAAATAAAGTAGATTACATTAGTATTGCCATTAGTGTGCAAGAAAAATATGAGAATCAGAGCTACTAAGAATAAAGTTCGAGTTATAGAGCCAGCATTAAAGTGTGATTTGAACCTAGATCCACTCAATCATCATCATTCTTTTTATTTTGTGCCATATCTAACTGTGTTCAGGGATCACTCCTGGCAGCGTTGTGGGGGAACAAGAGGGAAGTCCCATTTGTGGTGCGAAGAATTGAACTCATGCAAGGCAAATGCCCTACTCATTGTACTGCTGAAGTATTTATACAATCCCTCTTTTCTAAAAACATTATGATGGCTTTCCATGTACTTAATTCCAAAACCATCACCAGTGTACCCACTTCCTTTCCCAAAGGATCTCAACAACCCTTCCTTTAAATCCCCTATCCCACATTCGGTTTTGTGGATCAGTTCTCTTGTATTGCCATGGCGCTTTGTTACTACTTTACTGTGTGTTTGTAAATTCTACATATGAGAGAGGTCACTCTGTATCTAGCTAGCACTTTCCATTCAATCTGCCATTCTTTACAGTTTTCACATTGATTCTGAATATTAGCTTTCTTTGGACTACTTATTTCCTGAATAAGTTTTGCTGCCCTGACTTTGGTTTATCATCATTTCTTCTTGTCTGAGGCGATTCTGTACCCAGTTACTTTCCAATTACTACTTATCTTTTTTTTTAATAGATTCTACCTATTGTTTTTCTGGTCATTAAATTCTAATACAAAATATCCTTTGAAAAATATCATGAGGAAGAGAAAATAAATATTTGTGAATTTATTGTAAAGGATAACACACAGCTCAACTGCTTCACTCAGAGCATACATATACTTTAGTAGGCATACAACATCTGCTGAGTTGCTGCCAGCAAAACCATTTGCATATTATTTTATGCAATCTTTAATCACTTAATGTGTGACAATTTTTTTTACTTTTTATTTTATGCCTTTTATAGTTTCTTTATAGTCTTTTGCCAGCTCTCTTCTCTGCAATGAGGTAATTTATCAATGGAATGAGGTTGTGCACTATGTTGTGTTCTAGTGCAAGTATCTGACAAATATGTGGTCTCTTGCCTCATACTGCAAAGAAAACTACTGGCAGAAGACAAAATAGGCAAAAGTATATTATTAAGAATGTGCTTATTTTCCATTTTATAAAGATTCTTTCATCCCAGGAGCTGAATAAATATTGTACACATAATTCTTTTGCCTTTTTCCTGTAAGTTTAGCTGAAAAGGGCAATAATAGCATTCTATATTTGCTTTTCTATAGGAGTATGTCTGTCATTAGCAAACTCTTTTTTTTTTTTTGGTAGTTGTTCATGGTGTTGCTCTGCAGCATGGCCGCTGTAGCACCCGTCTGCTCTGATATGCCCAATCGCACTCTCAGGGCCATGGAGTAGGTCACTGAGTAACCGTTCAGCCAGAGCCAGTACACGTATTCGTCGATGAGGGTTGTGTTCCCCATGAAGATGTCCAGCTCGCTGACGATGGCGACGCCCCGGATTTGCCTGGGCGCGAGCTGCCTGAACGCTCCAGGCCGGTATGCAGCCACCGCTGCCAGGTCACTTCCCAGCAAACTCTTGTTTCTTCCCTATTAGTGGCAATAGAAATGATACTCCATTCCATCATTTCTTTATGGTTTCTGCATGTCTTTGCTGATATGTATTTCAGCTTGATTTTCTAGTGTCGTGGAACGGAGAAGTGTGTCTAACAAGGAATGAACAGAAAATGTGTCAGTGAAAACCAGACAATTAAAAAACATCAATATGTTTTTGGGTGATAAAAAATGTCCACTAGGAAAGTGGACCAATTATGAAATCAGTAAAATATATTTATTCCAGTGTGGTTCTATATTTAGTAAAACAGATTTGTAGAATGTTGATATAGAAACATTATTGGTTATTTTTAAATGTATGATACATTACACAAAAGTAAGTGTTTGTCTATTTTTAGTGCATCATTGTCTGAGAAGATAATATAATTATTCTCTTGATTTTATGGCAGTATGTTTTGTGGTCCAGCATGTGGTCTATTTTAGAGAATATCCTATGTGCACTGAAGAAGAATGTGTATTTGGCTTCTGGAGGATGAAAAGTCTATCTGCTTTTCTATATAGCATCTACCTCTCGATCTAACTATCTGTCTATCATCTATTTAACATTTCAATTTTATTCTTTTACTTCAAAGACAGCATTTCCTTGAAGTTTTAACCTGGTTTATTCTATCAAAAGGTGACAGAGCAATGTTGAAGTCTCCAACTTCTAGTATAATGCTATTGATGTCTTTCTTCAAGTCTATTAATAGTTGTTTTAAGTATTTTTTGGTCCCCTTCATTGGTTGCATATATGTTTAGGAGTGTGATTTCTTCCTGATGTACATATCCATTGATTATTAAGAAATAACCTTCTTCGGACCCGGAGAGATAGCACAGTGGCGTTTGCCTTGCAAGCAGCTGATCCAGGACCAAAGGTGGTTGGTTTGAATCCTGGTGTCCCATATGGTCCCCCGGGCCTGCCAGGAGCTATTTCTGAGCAGTCAGCCAGGAGTGACCCCTGAGCACCTCTGGGTGTGGTTCAAAAACAAACAAACAAAAAAAAGAAATGACCTTCTCTTTTTCTTATACTTTTTTGAGCCTGAAGTCTGTGTCATCTGATATTAGTGTGTCAACCCTGCCTTTTTAAGGGAAATGCTTGCTTGAAGAATTGTTTTCCAACCTTTGACCAACCAGAGTCCAACCTTTGAGTTGGAGCTCTGATTATTCTCTTACAAGTAGCAGAATATTGAATTCAATTTTAAAATCTAGTTTGCAACACTGTGTCTCTTCATTTATCTATTTTATTTATTATTCTATTGACATTGGGAAAGATTATTATCATGGAATTTTGCATCATCTTTCTGTACTTCTTTTCTTAAAGTTGGGTTTGAGTCTGTAAAGTTCCTGAACTCTCATTTATCCATAAAGCTGTGTATAATTTATAAGAGAGGAGGGCTGGATTTTACAGCCAACCTCATGAACCTCACCAGAAAGAGTGATGAGTTTATTTAGAGAAATAACTACATTGTGAACTATTCTAACAATGAGAATATATGAGGGAAGTGGAAAGCCTGTCTAGAGTACAGGTAGGGGCGGGGAGGGGAGGAGGGATATTTAGGTCATTGATGATGGGAATGTTGTACTGATGATGGGGGGGTGTCATCTGATATGACTGAAACCCAACCACAATCATGAAAAGAATGTTAAGAAAATAAAACCATGACTCTTTTCATTAAAAAAAACTGTGTATAATTTCTTCAATCCTGAACGAGAGTCTGGTGATTGAAATATTCTTGGTGGGGGCTTTCATTATGTTGACTTTTTTCACTATATCCCACTACGGCCTTATTGCATAGTGTTTCTTTTGATAAATCTGATCTTGAATATAATTTCTGTTTTGATCTTTACTGTTATTAGTATTTATTTATATCTATTGTTTTCATCATTGTTACTAGGATGTACATTTGGGTATTTTTAATTGGATCTCTTTTTAGCTAATACTCTTTGGGTAACCAGATGTGGGTGCATGTGATCTTCAACTCTGGGAACTTTTCTGCAGTAATGTCTTTGGTTGCTACTTCTTCAGTAGTCTTATTTCTGACTATCTGGGATCTCAACAAATTTTTGATGTTTCTGTTGAATATATCACAAGGTTCTGTTGCTTTCTGTTCATTTATTTTGAGGACATTTTTCATCTCTGTTAATTTATTTTGATGCCTTTTTTCATTATTTTTATAGTATGAAGGTGTTATGAAGCTATTTTTCAAGCTCACTCAGCAGCTGTTAATGGGATGGTAAAGTCTTCCAATGAAATTTTCATTTCACTCATCGAGGTTTTCAGTTTTGACATTTTTGTTTGTATTTTTATCAGTTTTGCTCTCACATTCTGTGTTTTATTGTATGTCCCACTGTTTCTTTGCACTTGTTAAACATCCTAAGCATTTCCACTCTAAATTCCATTTGAGAGAATATATAGGGGGTCACTACTTATTTGGTCTGTAGGATTTCATATTTACAAAAAAGGTGTGTGGTAAATTTTCCATTGCTTTACCATGGTTTCTTATGTAGTTTTAAGGTGCTCTTTCCTATGTCACTGTCATCTTTCTCACTGCCAGGGAGGTATCAGTGGAATTTATGTGGATGAGAGATTATTTTTCAGCCAAATAAGCTTTAGTACACTAATGAAGCCATATGAGCATGGCCTTTACCTGCATGGGCAGGTAACAGTTCATTCTTTGCTTCAGATCCATAGTGCACAGCTACTCTGCACTGGTCTCACTTAATTCCTTTTTTATAATTTATTGATCACACTTGGAGATGCTCAGGTATTATTCCTGGCCCTGTCCTCAGAAATTACCCCTACAGTAAGAGGAGACATATGGGATCCACTGATGGAATCTGGTTTGGCTGCATGAAAGACAAATACCCTGCCTGCTGTACTGTCCCTCTGGCTTCTCTCACTTAATTATTTTAAGAATACAGTAAAGTGATGCTAATGACAATTTTTATTTATGAGGAATATGAGTCAATGAAAGCATGGGCAATGAAAGAATGGATTATTAAGTGCTCCAAGGTCCTTTAGCTAAAGGATAATATGTAAATTCTGCCTACCTTTTCTCAGAATCTAAGTGAGCATCAAGTTTTTTAAAAATAATTTTTATTGTGACCAAGTGAATTATGAATCTTTCACAGTAATATATAAGGTACATAGTGACAATGAATCAGGGCCATTCCCATCACCAGTGTTTTCGTTCCTCCATCCCTGTTCCCAGCATGCATCCCATATCTCCCTCCTTTGACCCCTGGAATGCTAGTGTAACTGGTTCCCTCTTGTGTATAGCTTGTTGTAGATTGGGTATCGATTCTGTTGTTGACTTTGGGTTTGGTGTTTAAACCTGATCATTTTTTATTTCAGTGTTCATACAACTGTTTGATCCTGGTACCATCCATTTTAATCCCCCCTCAATTTATGAGGCAGAGCAAGATGATTCAAGTTATTTGTTTCTGTTGAAAAAAATAAAGAAAAGAAAAAAAGAAAAAAATCCAGAAGGAGTCCATCTAGAGGTTATAAATATCAATTTAAAAGAAGATAGGGAAAAAAGAAGACAAACATAACAAACAAAAAACCAAAAAAAAAGCAAACAGCAAAAAAACAAACTGTCAACTACCAAGAAAGCACAACAACAACAACAAACTAAATAATACCAAAAAAAAAGGAAGGAAGGAGGGCTGGTGTGGCAAGGTATTGAGTCTTTTTTTGTATAGGCACAGTAAGTATTGGGGGAAATTAGAAAGAGAATTCTCTTGGCCTAAGAGATACAGGGTTTCTCCACCCTTGAAGCACACTGTCATGGGAACAACTACAGGCACGAACTCACTTATTTTTACACCCCAAGGTTTTTTTTATGGTGCCAGGAAACTTTCTGCTCAGTTGTAGATGAGAAAATCAGGCCTTTCTAACTAGAGATCTTGGTATCTATTTACACAGGCCATAGGACGAAGTCTAGGATAGAGTCTTTCTTTATGGTTTTAGAGGTTCTGTTTCATTTCTGTTGTAACCAGTCTTCTGTAATTAGTGGTCTTGGTTTTTGCACAGATCCTAGGATGAAGCCTAAGATAGAGTCTTTCATTATGGTTCCATAAGTTCTTGAGCCTCAATAGATTAGTTAATAAGGCTTTAAAAGGCTCTATGAATTGATAAGTCAGATTCAGATTGAATTTTGGTTTGCTACTGGTATTAAATGATGAGGTGAAAAGCTTAAACTTTTCTAAGTTCCATTCACTTTTTCATAAATACTGATACAGCAAAATGATACTTGCTGAGGAGGAACTAAAATGACATTATCAGAGGGACGGACTTTTGGTTATGGTAGTCTATTTCAACTCTTCTACAAGAGAATGTGAATGTATGTATATTCCCGTGACATGGGAAATACATCTGGCTTTGAACTATTTCATGATTTTAAAATTGCTAATTTCATTTGTGAATCTGCACTTATTATTTTTTCTTTCAGTAGTGTCTTGAATAATATTTGGTTGCTTATAGTGGTGCAGATTACAGAGCTCACCTCCACCTTTCCATTTTTACAGGATATACTTGTGGCTCTTTATTATCCCCCCCCTTTCCTTCTACTCATCATTGTTGATGCGGTGGGGTTTGCATATGGAACAATGGTGCTGACACATCATGTTGTGGTATTCATACACTTAGCCATAGTTCTCACTGGGAGCCTCACTCTTAGTAATAGTTATAACTATCTATATAGTTATAACTATTTATAGTTATGGTGCTTGCTCACATACAAATGCTTGTCAGTGCTGAATCCTTTATGTTACTTACACACATCTGGCTGCAGTGTGGCCAAAAATATTTGCAGCATTGGGAATTACAGACAGAGCTGCCAGCATCTTGCTTATTGGATGGGACTGTACCAGAGATTGAACTTCTGTCTTTATGCTCAGAAGGCTAAAACTTTTTTACATGTTTATACCAGTTTTATACTAGTTCAATACCATGGTGCTATTTCTCCAGTTCCCAGGAGACATATTATTAATAAAAATAGTTTCATAAATTTAAAGTCTCATGCTGTCTTTTTGTGATCTATAAGAACTTTGCGAAAATAGTTTCTATCTTAAGGTGTCCTCAATATAACCTTCCAAGGACATGATGTTTTCTATTACTTTATTTCCAAATCTATGTGCTTGATTCAATATCTTAAATTTGGTCAGAACCAGCTCATTTATTTCTTCTTATTATTTTTCTGCTTGCTCTATTGCTTTTGAATGTCTCCTGTTTTTGTCTTTAATTTCTCAGTGCTGGCAGATTTGGTGTGTCTGTTGCCATTAGCTCGGGTGGTTTGGCCGGGAAGGTTTCCCCAAGAGAGAGAGTACTTCCTAGCAAATTGGCTTTGACCACGTGTTTTTTACACATTAGTTGTTGTCATTGTTAAAATTGATTGTATGCATCTGTTTTTGAAACCAAGTCCATATTCTTTTATCCCACTTTCTCATGATTCAAGCTTATTTCCTCTAGTTTTTTTTTTCTGTACTTGCAAAAGGGACAGAGTAGTGGCCTAGCTATGGAATAAAAATAAAAATGAAGCATGCCTGTAAGAGGTAAGAACCAAGGACTGGAGAGATAGTACAGCGAGAAAGGCATTTGCCTTTCATGTAACTGACCAATGGCTCGATCTTCAACATCCTATATAGACACCAGCCACCACCGGAAGTAGTTCCTTAAAAGCTGCTGTGACTGTACTAAAAGCTCTCAAATTTACTGTGTTTGTATACTTGGAATGCAGGAAAGATGCCTATTTTCTACTTAATGTTCTTATCAACAAAATCTCCTCATGAGAGAAACTTGGAGGTGAGGAACTCATTATAGCTCAGGGCCAACTCTTAAGCCATTCAGCTCAGACATTATTATTATTATTGTTATTGCTATTATATTTATTATATTTTGGAAACACCTGAAAATGCTCAGGGATCACTCCTGGGTGGCTTGGGGGATCATATGGAGTGCTAGAGGTTGAATACATGTTGGAAATATGCAATTATATTTCCCACCATACTATATCTTTGGGCCTGAAATACTTTAGAGAATTCTCAGTTATCTATTTTTTATTTTTATTTTGATCATAATGGCTTACATATCTTTCACAGTAGTATTTTAGGTACATATCAACATTGATTCAGGGGAATACCCACCACCAAATTTGTCCTCCCTCCATCCCAGTTCCCCTTCTGCAACCCATTTACCCCACCATCACCCCCCGGACTGCTAGAGTAGGTGGTCCCCTCTTTGTCCAGCTCACTATTAGTGATCATATCTGTTTGGTCCTGGTACCCTCTCCTGTTTCCCCCTCTATTTAAGAAGTGGAGCTAGATAAATCGAGTTATGTGGCTTTGTTTGAAGGAAAGAAAAGCAATAGATTGGGGTACAAAATAAGAGGGGAAATAAAAAGAAGTCAAATATGCTGAAAATAGGCGGAGTCCTTCCAGAGGATTTCAACCTCAGTTTGAGAGAGGATGTGAAAGAGGCAATTGAAACAACCACCACAATACAGAAAAAGAAATATCAAATTAAATAACCAGTGAGCACCACAGCAATAAAGAGGAGCACCACACAACAGACTCAGTTCTGAGATCAACTCATGACGGAGTGCAAAAAGGAAGAGAAAGATAAGATAAAAATAAAATAATTAATAAAATAATAATAAAATAAAAATAAATAATTTATTTTTATGCTAGATTTTTCTATTTTTGTTTTAAGATCAGTGATTATTTTGCTTTTATATTGATACCATAAACGTTACTCTTTTTTTTTTTTTGAATAGGTGCTACTTCCTTTGGATTCAAATGAGCTAAAAAGTGAAATTAGGAAGGTCAGCCTGAGAATTCAGTCTTTCACTCTCATTTTACCATTATGTTTTTATACAATGGTTCTAATTTCTTTTCTTTTTCTTCTGTATCATTGACATATAAAAATATAAGCAGCAATGAATACATATTTTTCTTTATCCTTTTCTTAGTCAACCTCAATAATACTTTACCACTGATATGTCTTTCTCAGTCATCTTTCTTCTCTAAGGGAAATACATCTACCTTGTTTACATAACCCAACTTGTGCAGATCCATATTTCTGTTATTGCATTTGTCTTTGTTTTACTGACAAGCTGTCCTGTAGTAAATAACACTATGTGCACGTAATCTGGCATTTGGGAAGCTGATCTGTAGGAGAAAGAATGTCTGGAACCAAAAGAGATGGACATAGAGAAAATATATCTACATGTCTGAGAGTTGCTGAGGTTCTGCTCTTGCTCTGGTTACCAGCACCAACACCCCAATAGGACTCTAGCAGAAGAGGTACAAGAGTTGATTTTTATCCTCTTCCTTGATGAGAACTGACAGTTTCATGTAAATTTCATCGAAATTTTGTGGATTCAGAGTGATGTCAAGTACTTTGCACAGGTCTCACTTCATGCACTGAGAATTGTTCACATATTAGGAAATAAGGCCTTTGCTTATGTTGTGTCACCAATGATTATTTTAATCACTTTGTCACAAATATATTGATTTTATTTTAAAAATCTCATAGAAATGCTTTATTTTTCTTGTAATAAATTTGTCTGGCTTTTCTTTCAGTGCTGTAGATTTTGAGGGCTGGTTCAAAAGGCATTCTACTCTCCAGAGTTGTAGAGGAATTTGGTTATGTTTTCTTCTAGTAATTTTATGGCTTTGGTTTTACATTTAAATTTATGATTCCATTGGATCTAACTTTTTCCAGATGGTGATTCATTGTCTTAGCACCATGTATTTGCAAACCAATCTTTTTGCAATTGATTTGAGAGTTATTACACATTGGGACCTAGTTTTTGGGCCATCTATTTCCTTAACTTTTGTGTCTTTTTGCCTGACAATTATATAACATTTTGTTTTCATGAAATTCTAAATAAAATTCAAAGTTATAGAAGACTATCACCCAGTTTCTTATCTCTCTATATAAATTGCACAGTACTTTGACAAAGAAAAGCAACAAAACAAATAAGGAACTTCATTCAAAAATTAGAAAAATTGGGGCTGGAATGATAGCACAGCGGTAGGGTGTTTGCCTTGCATGCAGCCAGTTCAGGACGAAAGGTGGCTCTATTCCAGGCATTCCATATGGTCCCCCAAGCCAGGAGCTATTTCTGAGCACATAACTAGGAGTAACCCCCAAGCATCATTGGGTGTGTCTCAAAAAAAAAAACAAGAAATTTAGAAAAATAATCCTTTACACTGGGAGTTTTTTTCTCAGATAAAGCTTTTAGCATTATTTTTGTCTTTTTCTGTCTGTAATTGATTTGAGGGTAAAAATTATAAATAAAAATGTTATATTTTGAATATTTATTGTTATCTGAATGCTACAGACATTTTAATTATAAATTACTTGTAAATTTTCATAAGTATTAACATGATGTAACTTATTAAAATCACAAATTATAATTTTGACTAGTATGATATTCTTGAAAGCAATTTTCAGAAAATAAACCTAGTTGGAAGTGCAACTTCTACACTATTAAACTGTCTTCTAGTATTTTCGATTAAGGAAATTTCAGTAGTTCATTAATGATAAAAGTTTTATGATGGTGATGACCATAGATTTATGTCCAAAACTTTCTGCTGGTAGCACGATTAATCTTTAAACATATTTATAGTGTAACATATCTTTACATTTTTTTTGTTCTTTATCTAGTTTGTGTAAAACATATACATGAACAATGCTGCACCTGAGAGACAGGCACCCTTCCAGTACTTCACAAAACTTTACCAATCAGTCTAGGAAAAGTACTCATGGAAGTTTCCAGAATTAATGAAAAGCTAGAAATAAGATTAATAAAAGGTTTCTTCAGGATTTTGATTTGATTCTGTCTCTTCCAAATTCCCCATTACAGTTTTGAAAAATAAAATAAAAGTTAATATTATAATCTTACTAAAAAAGTGAAATTGAAATGTTTGGATTATGTAACATTGTTTACAAACCATGAGATTTGGCAAATTAAGTTTTCTGACTAGAGAGAAAAAACTCTTGCCCAGAGACAATTTGTAGTCTGGTCCAGTTCCTGGCTTGCCCTCCTCATTTGCTGCTGGATATCTTCCTTAGCTCAGTTGTGCCAATGGCAGTGGAAATGGTTCAATGATTATGTTGTCTTGTGATAACATGGCAGCAATCATCTGCCATAAAACCACTGTTTTATACCCAGAGGTGATATTGATGGAAGGAATGAAATAATGCTAGTGTTTGCCTCCATGGAGCTCAGGGTCTCAAAGAAAGAATAACCAGTGGCCCACATATATACAGTGAAGTGTGATGGGTTGTGATCAGGAACTATCTTCTGAGGTGTACCCTTGGGTATCATCAAATTCTATACATTTGTGTTGTTATAATTTTTATTTAACAGCAGAAGAGATTGTTGGCTTTCCCAATATTCAATTAACAGTTCTTATCCTGCATCAATGCTGGGCTGGGTCCTTCATTGTCCATAGGCTCAGTATCTCTCATTTTCCAGTTCTCTCAATGGCCTATTGGTTGATCACTGATATGGCCTGCCTCTTTTTGTTAGTGCTGCTGATTTCTCTCCCTCTGGCTTCCTTTTGATCTCAGACTCAGCACATATGGGAGAAAACTTTCATTTTTCAGCCCAGACAGAGGCAGGTAAGAATGACCTATGTCCCCTTTTAAGTGGTCTTTATTGTCCTTAGCCATTTCCATTATCTCTATGACTGGATACACATTATATCTGGCAGAATCCAAATAATAAATTGTATTAACTATAGTATCTGATGCCCTCCATTTACCCTATACTTTTAACTTTTTCAAGTATAACAGGCCATACTAGTAGTATATGGAGCTACCTCTCTAGATGTGCTATATTCAAATACAGATCCTTAGTATGTGACATGCTGCAGTGCCTTGCATTTACTTCTGGTGCTCACTGACATGTGGCAATTTACCGCACTAATTTAATGTAATACATATTTATATTTAAATTGAATACTCATAAGATACAGAGTTAAAAGTTGATAGTGGAATTTCAGTCATACACTTTTCCAATATCCATTCCTTTACCAGTGTTCATTTCCCATCACTGATATCCCCAGTTTTCCTCTGTTTTCACCACCCCTTTACTCCAAGTCTGCCTCCACAGCAGACACTTTTCTTCTCTATTTCTCTCCTTTTACTTTTTATTTTGGGGTCCTGAGGTTTGCAATACTGTTATTCAAGTGGTATTATGTATATCACTTTACTTCGTTTCTTGTCCAGAGTGGTCCTTCCCAACTATTATTGTTATAGTGGTTAATGCAATACTTTATAGATGCCAGAGTTAAAAATTAATTTATGTTAATAAGCATAGACAGTATATTATATTATATTGAATGGTTTAAATTTGTTTATGTAGGTTAAAATCATATAGCAGTTAACACAAATTGACTTACTGATTTATATCATAGTTTTTCCATTTCCATACCCTTAAGTTTATTAAATAAATTTGCTATAAGCCTGCCAATTAGGCAGGCTGGGCAGGGCAGGCTAGTACGGTACCTTTCTCATTGTACTATCTCTCTGTCCCCTAATGTTTATGGTTCTTGATGTACAAAGTTAGAGTGTCCATCATCACCACCACATTACCAGGTCCACCACTGTTCCTAGGTCAAGATGACATTTTGTTTGCTGTAGGGTCACACATAGCTGTGTTCACAACTTGTGCCTGGCTCTAATATCAGGATTCGCTCCTTGTGTGCTCAAAAGGACATAAGAAAATGAATTCAGGTCAGCTATATGAAAAACAGGTGCTTTACCCATACCCATTATGACTCCAAACCCTAGTTAATTTTTTAAAAATAAAATATTTTTCTTAATTTTTATAAGTTACTTTATATAAAGACCATATATTATATGATAGTTCATAATACATTTTTTAAAGACCAATATCATCACCATTCTAAAATTCCTTTCAAGATTGTTCTTCGTTTCTAAACTAATTCCAAAGCCTACTCCCTTGGCTGACACAAAATACTGTATTTTATATTTGTTTATAGGTAAGTGATAAATAACATCATTTTCTAAAAAGTACAATAATAAGAAA
>PVKC010029309.1:0-15162 GCA_004027635.1 Crocidura indochinensis
AGAATAAAAGCAAGATTAAGAAATACAACTTATCGTCAGTGTCAAACCATTATGGGAAAGTTCACTATGGACACTGTACTTCATTCTGTAAAATTGCTGCAAAACAACACTGGATCAATTTTGATGACAAGAAAATCAAAAAAGTCCCTAATACATTGGTGAAATCCACAGCAGCATACATCCTGTTTTATACTTCAATAAATACCAGATAATCATTTCATTTCCTTATTGGTTGCTATTAATGCTCTAAAATTCTTTCCACAGGCATGATCTATGAATAGAATTGAAAATCATGGGTCCACAATGTGTTTCCTTGTATGATGGATGTATGTTTTAATTTCATTATTGCTCTAGGTCCCATTTTCTTACAATTTAATTTAGCCAAGGGGCACCAGAAAGAAAAATTTCTCATCATATTAATGTTATTTTTCCAGATATTCTCATTTAATGACTTTCATCATTATTTCCCTCAATTTAGGTTTTAAGACGCTGACATAATGATAATTTTAAGGTGGACTTTCTTCACAGTGCTTCTAGTCAATGATTGACTATCACAGAGTTACTGTTATATAATAACTTTGCATATATATGCATATATATACATACTGTTTTACACTTATAGTAGTTTTCCATGTTTGTATCATGCATGAACATTCTCTTTCAGATCTACTCTGCTCTTCAAAGAAAAAACAAAGAGGATTTTTTTTGGAATTTGAAATGATTCATCTAAATAGTTGCTGGCTATTACATTTTAAAGCGCTTTTAGTTGATTCAGCTGAATTCTATTTTCTTTTGCTCTATTTTGGATCCTTTACAACAAATATCTTTTGATATGAGTGAGTGTCATGGCCATATTTTTTATGAAGTCTTTATGTGTTTGTCTTGGTTAGTGTCTGTCTGTTTTTGCATATTTTGCATGTAGTTCCCTTTTTTTCTAATCTTTTCCTCCCCAATGTAGTATTCTTTATTCTTCCTTCTATCTTCTTAGTCCTTGACATTTAATTTTTAGGATCCCCTTCACATGTGCAACTCATCTCCTTCGCCCACAACTACAAGCCTCATGATCTTGTTCTGAGGAAGAAACCCCAGATGGGACCCCACATGGCTACCCCAAGATGGCACGAATCCCATAGAAAACGCAGGCGCCCAACCAATTCATGATGGCTTCAACCCGTTTCTCCAGACCCATCAATTGTCTCTTGCCAGTCTTTTCAGAGGTTCAGACCCCACATCTGTACAAATTGGTATTGGACTCTGTAGAAATTTCAACTTTCGTATATTTCTTATAATTGTAATCATTTGAATTTATATTTGGTACTACAATTCTTTTTGACTATTATGATAGATGTTTTTTCTATCCTATGAATTGATGTCGGGTTACATTAGGATTCTTGCTTTCTCGAATTTAGGTTAGTGGGTTAGATATTGTTGTCTATAAGTTACTAAAAGATATTTTTTCTATTCTCAGGGTTTTTTGCACAGGCGCATCATAGGCAAAATATTAGGATTATAGGAGGTGCCATCCATTTTGGATGGATCCTCCAGTTGTTTATTTACCCAGGGAGGGTCTCTGCCTTAAACATTTTGTTTTGGTTTATGACTTAAGCTCTCATCTATAAATAATTGACTATATTTGTCACAGCCCAATTCAGGAGTGAATAACTCCTGAATATAGAAATCACATTTTATTCAGAAAAGCCTACTTTGAGTAGTCACACAAGCTGACCTCTTTGTCAGGATGGTCTGAAATGTGAATTTTCCGAGGCTGTGCCATCTTCACGCTTTCCCTTTAAGAAAAATCAGGCGTCAGTAAATTTCTTTCCTTCAGTCAAAGGAAGACAGTACCAAACTGATGCACCCCCACAGAGCAGTCTCTCTGACTTGATCTTGGCGCCAAAGGATGTTTTATTTTTTCCTAAAAGCTCAATATGTATAGCTAGTTTCGATGTTTCCCAAAACACAAAACATCTCTCTTTCCCTGATAATTGCTAACTTACCTAAGGAATTTCTCACTTCCCCATAGCTTCCTGTTTTTTCTTACTTCCTAAATATTACCTGTGTTTTTCTCTTCCTTACCCAAAAATATATATACAAAATTCCTTTCCATCCTCAGCACCTGGTCTTTTTAAGATGCAAAATTTCAGCTAGCCCTCCATTGTCCTTCCTCAACTCTGGTTTCTCTACCTGTCACTTCATATGCTAATTCTAGCTTTTTGTTTTCTTTCTTTTTTTTTTTTTTTGGTTTTTGGGTCACACCCGGCAGTGCTCAGGGGTTACTCCTGGCTCCATGCTCAGAAATTGCTCCTGGCAGGCACGGGGGACCATATGGGGCACCGGGATTCGAACCAATGACCTTTTGCATGAAAGGCAAGCGCCTTACCTCCATGCTATCTCCCGGGCCCCATAGCTTTAATCTCAGTGATTCAACCCCTTTTCTTTTCTTCCTGGCTATGCTTCACCTTGCATTCCAGAGTTTTAATTTATAAGGCTGAGCTGAATTTAATAAAATTTGTCCTCGCTCCATTTCACGCGTGGTCCCCACATGCAACCATGTGGCCTTCTCATTTCCACATTAATATTTTCTGTTAGCAAATCTTCCCGCGTCTCGCTCTCTCCCGTGTCAGGTTATGAAAACCATGTAGCAAATATTAATAGTTACAGACAGATTCTGAAGTATAAAACAAGGGTCTGTGGAAGGCAAGGGTTTTTTTTTTTTGTTGGAATTGATGCTGAGACTTCGAACCTCAGTTCTTTCTACCAAATAAAGCTGATATTTCCACAAGTCTGACTCTCCATGAGCTGTTTACCCACTGATTCACCTCAGAACCGCTGGTTACTGGGTGGTAGACGCATTCTCCGAACTGGAGGGGAGAGAACTCGTCCTCCCTACCTCCGTCAGCGAACCTCTCCTGGGAACGGATTTCTACAGAAACCCAACTACAAGCATGTTTGTATTGTGGAGCTTAAAGATATAAAAAAAATTAATCGTCTAGAAATTCAAGATGTACTTTGTAAAAAAATTTAAACCAATAAAATATTTCCAGATATCTGACGGCCTGATTAAAATAAAAAAAAATAAAGCGAGTGCAGAGATATAGCATGGAGGTAGGGCGTTTGCCTTGCATGCAGAAGAATGGTAGTTTGAATTCCAGCATCCCATATGGTGCCCCGAGCTGCAAAGAGTGACCCCTGAGCGCTACCGGGTGTGACCCAAAATTAAAAAAAAATACTTAGAATGCCCAGCTATGGGCTAAAGTGATAGACAATGATAGAGCATTTACCTTGCACTCACAGATCCAGAACAGACCTCAGTTCGAACCCTGGCATACCATATGGACCCCCAAGCCAGGAGCAATTTTTTTTGGTTTTTGGGCCACACCCAGTGACGTTCAGGGGTTACTCCTGGCTATGCGCTCAGAAGTCGCTCTTGGCTTGGGGGACCATATGGGGAACCGGGGGATCAAACCGCGGTCCATCCTAGGTTAGCGCAGGCACTTTACCTCCAGCGCCACCGCCCAGCCCCCAACCAGGAGCAATTTTTGAGCACATAGCCAGGTATAACTCCCTTGGTGTCACTGGGTATGACCCAAATACCAAGAAAAAAAGAATGCCCAGCTATACTCAGGGCTATACCCAGGGATTACTCCTAGCAGGGGTGAGGAAGCACATGTGATGCTGGAGATTGAATACAGATAGGATTCTGTCTGACCCCAACCTAAATATTTTTTTTTTGTTTTTTGGTTGCACCCGGCAACGCTCAGGGGTTACTCCTGGCTCTAGGCTCAGAAATCTCTCCTGGCAGGCTCAGGGAACCCAATAGGATGCCGGAATTCAAACCACTGTCGATCTGCATGCAAGGCAAACACCCCACCTCCATGCTTTCCAGCTTCAGGAACAAGGCTTTTAAGGGTTAACTTTAGGTTGGAAACAGAATGTGGGTGATACAGTTTAGACATTGCAGCAACATAATGGCATTAGAGACAACAGTCACAAGGTACATGACATCATTGATTTGGATGGTATGCAAGGATAACAGTTACCATGGCCCCATGATATCATTAATCAGGAAGCATGTAAAGACAGCAGTGCTATCCTTGTGGCACTATTAGCCTAGACATGTGTTTTGACCTGGACGACTTTCTCCTGCACTCATAAGAGCAGGGACACAAGTCTCTAAACAGAGATTTTCTTTTATATTGAAAGTCAGCTTGCAGAAATCTCTCGATTTCCCGGTATCTCTCCTCACATCTCCATCTTTTTACTTTTTAAGAACCCAGTGAGGGGCCCGGGAGATAGCATGGAGGTAAGGCGTTTGCCTTTCATGCAAAAGGTCATCGGTTCGAATCCCGGTGCCCCATATGGTCCCCCGTGCCTGCCAGGAGCAATTTCTGAGCATGGAGCCAGGAGTAACCCCTGAGCACTGCCGGGTGTGACCCAAAAACCAAAAAAAAAAAGAACCCAGTGCTGGGGTCTATAGGGTTTGTGTCTGTCTTAGGTTGTCCTGGTAACCCCAAAAGATGTCACAGAATCTTACTCGTCATTGACTACCAAAATGGGGTTTCTGATAACATAACATATACTGCAGCCTCTCTGTTTCTAGTTTGTATGATTAATTCATCTCTATATTAGCAAGCATTGCAACTTTGTGAAAATGGCTCTTAATCATGGCTACCAGACGATTTAAAATGTAAGGTCCAAAAGTAATGATAATCAAAAAAATAATTAATCGTCCTGCTAATGCAGATAAAAGGGTTGTAAACCAAGGGGACCAGATAAACCAATTTTGATACCAAGACAATCCCACCTCCCATTATCTTTTTCTTTGTTCAATTCCCGTTTGCAATTTATTAATAGGGTCCTCAGCCAGTCAAGTATTGTCAGTATAGATGCAGCACTTTTCACATAGGGCAGCAGGCACAAAGGCCACCCTCTTTCAGGAATGGTCTGTTCAGGCCTCATCAACTGTTCAATACCATCTCGGTCAGGGAATCTAGGAAAGTCTGGAGGTATGTGACAGAGCTGCCTATTTTAGTCAAATCTTTATCAATTTGTTGTCTCATTGCTGATTCAATTTATTTGAGTATTTTTCCTTTTTTCCTTGTGAGTATTGTCAGCGGTTTATCTACCTTATTTTCTTTTCTCCTCAAATAACCAGCACTGGTCTCATCAATTCATTGAATCATTTTTTTTTGCTTCTATAGTTTTTTTTTTATTTCTGTTCAGGTTTTTATTATTTATTTTTCTTGTGATTGTTTTGGGTTATTTTTGCTGTTGGTTTACCAGATGTTCAAATAAACCTTTAGGTTCTTGATTTTGTCATATTTTTCTTTCTTAAATGTGTTCTGTATTGATATAATTTCAACTTATTACTGCTTTTGCTGTGTCCCATAGATGCTGGCAATTTGTTTCTTCATCCAGCTGTTGTTGATCAGCATTTTATTTAGTTTACAGGTATTAGATATTCTTCACATTTTCTTTTTACAATCTACTTTGATCTTTGTGTCATTGTGATCTGATAGGGTGCTTGGTATAATTCTTATATTTATGACTTTATGCATCTAAGACTTGTGCCCTAAAATGTGGCCTATTCTAGAAGAATTTCCGTGTGCACTTGAGAAGAATGTGTATTCAGCTTTTCGAGGATGAAAGACCCTGAATAGATCGATTAGTCCTAGTTCTTCTAGTTTCTAGTATAAGACTCTTATATCTTTGCTAGTGTTCCATCTAGTGGTGATAAAGATGTTTAGAAATCTCCAACGACTATCACGTTTCCTTTCATATGTTTTTCTAGGTGTGTAAACAAAAGTGTACCACCATATATTTCTGGTTCTACATTTGGTGCATAAAAGTTGATCAGGGTTAGTCCTTCTTTGTATAATGCTCCCCTCATCAATAAGTAGTGTCATTCTTTGTCACTAAGTACATTTTTATAAGTATGTCTGTCCCAGCCTTTGCTTGTTTTCCAGTAGCTTGTATAATTGTTTCCATCCTTTTACACTGAGCCTATTTCTATCCTGACCTTTGAAGTGTGTTTTCTCAGGCAGCAGGTGGTTGGGTTTTGTTTCCTGATACAACCCGCTATCCTGCTTCATTTTCTTTTTTATTTTTTTGGTTTCTGGGTCACACCCGATGGCACACAGGGATTACTCCTGGTTCTCTGCTAAGAAATCTCTCCTGACAGGCTCAAGGAAACATATGTGATGCCAGGGATGAAACCTGAGTCCACCTCGAGTCATCAGCGTGCAAGTGCCCTACCGCTGTTTTATCACTAATACCCTACTCTGGGCATTTTTATTGGAGAGTTGAGTCCACTGACATTTTTTATGGGCCACATCCAGTGATGTTCAGGGTTACTCCTGGTTATATAGTCAGAAATAGCTTCTAGCTTGGGGGGATCATATGGGAAGCTGGAATTAAGCCAAGATCCATCCTGAGTCAACTGCATGCAAGGAAAATACCTTACCGCTGTGCATTGCTCGATCCCATGTCCACTGACATTTTAAGGAAACTACTGACAGAAAGTGTTATTGTTCCATTATATATTGTAGTGCTTTCATTGTTAAAATTAGGAATTTGCCTTATATAATTGCTCTTTGTGTAGTTCATTTAGAAGCTGTTTTATTACTGCCAATATTATGCGTACCTTTTTTCCTGTGAATAATGTTTTTAACCTTCCCTCCCACAAAGACTAGAGGTTTTGGTCATGGATTCTAGGTTAAACAATTTTTGTTTGTTTCTTTTGGCTTTTGGGCCACACATGGTGGTTCTTTGCTCAGAACTCACTCTTGGCAGGCTCACGGGAATATATGGGATGCCAAGATTTGAACCAGTGTCTGTCCTGTGTTGACAATGTGGAAGGCAAACACCATACAGCTGTGCTATCATTCAGGCCCCTGATAAACTTTTTTGTTTGTTCTTTTCTTTTCTTTTCTTTTTTTTGGCCAAACCTGGGCTCGGGGGTTACTCCTTGCTATATGTTCAGAAACCATTCCTGGTTTTGGGGACCAAATGGGATGCCAGTGGATTGAACCCTGCTCAGTCCTAGGTCAGCCACTTGCAAGGCAAACACCCTAATGCTGCACCACCGCTCTGACCCCTACGTTGAACAATTTTAATCTGTAGTTTGAATATCTAATTCCACTTTTTTTCTTTTATTCTCTTTAATTAAGTTAAATTTTTATTAAGCTGTCATGATTTACAAAGTTATTCATACTTAAGTTTTAGGCACACTGAGTTCAAACACCAGTCCCTCCACCATTGTCAACTCTGATATGAGAAAAGTTTTATTTGGGGGTGGGGTCACACGCCACAGCACTCAGGGATTACTCCTGGCTCTGTGCTCAGAAATCGCTCCAGGCAGGCTCGGGGGACCATATGGGATGCCGAGATTGGAATCACTAACCTTCTGCATGAAAAGCAAATGTCTTACCTCCATGCTATCTCTCCGGCACCAAGAAAAGTTTTTTTAAGTGCATATTTAATTTAAGTAACATGATTATAGTTGGGTTGCAGTAACAAATAGAATACTCCCCTTTAACAATGTAATATTTCCCCCCCTCCCAGTGCCCTCTCCCCTCTTCCCATCCCCTGCCTGTATTTGCGACATTCTACTTCAGTTATTTGTTTTTAAGTTCAGTAAATTGTTTTTTTCCTTAAAGGATAAGGGTAAAAACAGTAAAGTTGTGACAGTGGCAATCACCGTTATTTGCATAGGACCAGAAAAATATGGGGAAAACGAAAAAAGAACCTTGATCTGATTACAAAAAGGCCTCACCCCAGAAGTTTATTGGCATAAGACCAACTCTGGATTCCAGGCATACCATTCTGTCCAACCCGAGTCATTCTCCATGGTCCCAGTGAAACTATTTCACACTTTAGCTGTTGTTGGTATCAGGTTCCTATATTTAAAGATTCTGGATTCTATGCATTTCTTTCATTGAAGTCAGGGTGATGTGGAGCATTCTCTAATTTCAGCACACCATTAGATGCGGAATGATCTTTCCTGCAAGCAGGCTCTTGCTGAGTCGTCTGAGTCTTGAGAGCACTCTTTGGGGTAAGTCAATGCCAGAGCAGTGGTAGGTCTACCCTGGTAGTGTTTTGGATCCTGGTAATGTTATAGACAATTGTGGTTGTTTCATAGATGGTATCCACTATTCAGGGTTGTATGAGCAATGCCCATTCTTATGAGGCCTAAGCCAAATCACTATGCCAATGTTCAGGGTATAAGGCCTAACTGCATTACCAAATTTGCATTCTTATCTCTATTAGATAAAAACTTGTTTGCATATGTATTATTTTCCCATTTTAATGTGCCTATGCAAAAGAGAAACAATGCCACAAGATATTGGTGTATCTGGGGGCTGACAAAGTCCAACATTTCCCATAACTTGGTTCAAGCATGAATTCTATATAGAGATACTCTATATAGGCAAAATTGTCAGTATATAAGTGGATATTCGAGAAGAGTTATAGATGTTAAGGGAATACATCTGAGATATACAAAGGAGATACATGTGTCCCTTTTATGTTTTAGAAATAGTCAAGAGGGATGGTATTGTTTATGAGGCACTACTTTGGTAATAGTTTATAATAAGATAGATGTTTAGAAAATTTCAAGTACATAAAACTACATACTTTTTTTGCACATGTCTGATTAAAGCTTAGATCAATGAGATTTTCTTGAAGTCTGCTATCATCTTCAGTCAGTCAGGCTATGTTGAGGTAGCTTCCCAGAACTTACCCAGGCTGTCCCAGATTTCCCTGGCACCATCTGTTGCTCAGGTTCTGTTCCATGTGGCCTATTCCTCTAACAGATCACTCCAACAGGTCTAACACCCCGTATAGTTCTTCAAGTCTGCAGGAATAATCACTAAGCAGAGTCAGGAGTAAGCCCTGAGTACCACCAGATACTGTCATAAAACCATGAAGCAACTAATCAACCAACCAAACAAAAACAACTCACAATAGTTATTGTTTTCAATATCATCTCATTCCTTCCAAAGAACAAAAACTTACTGACAGGCAGTCAGGGCAAGAAATAGAGAGTTGGAGAAATGATTACTAGAAATGCATTTTTCACATTCTTCCTAGATACTTTGTCATGGAGACCCTCATTATCTCCCCATCACACATGAAAGATTTTCTGTTTATGTTCTTGCACAAACGATGTAACAACAGGTAAATGTCTGAATCTCTGAATTTTTTTCCGTTTGGCTCTTTTCCCCCAAGACTTCAGAGAAGATTTCAGAATTCCACCCTTTTCTTGCTGGATTGTTTCAAACAGGAGATCTGGTTTGACTTTTAAGTTCTTTTCTGCATATTTAAGGAAATATGTTTTCCTTTATATTCTCCCTAACTGCTTTAAAGAGTCTATCTCTCTCATTGTTTTTTTTTTTTTGTCATTTTGGTTATTATATATCTTGCTGCTGTTCTGTTGGGGTCTATCTTGTTTGGCTCTCTTTTTGGCTCTTGGATTTGTATAGGAGCCTCTTTACAAAGATTGGGAAAGTTCTCTGCTGTTATCTCCTTTTCATTGTTCTTCCCATTTCCCTCCTCATCTAGTATACCTATAAATCAGAGATTATTTCTTTTGTTTTTGTTCTTTAAGTACCCTACATTTTTTCCAATGTTTTATCTCTCCTTTGGGGGGACTTTTGAGTCACACCTGGTGGTGTTCAGGGGTTAATCCTGGCTCTGCTCAGCAATAAGACCTGGCAGGCTTGTGAGACCATATGGGATGCTGGTAATAGAACTTGGGTCTGTCCTGGTCATCTGCTTACAAAGAAACCGCTCTACTGCTGTACTATCTTTCTGGCCCTCTTTTTTGTTATTTCTTTACCAATCTGGCTTGCAATTTGTCTTTAAGTTTTTCAATGCTATTCTCCACCTTTCAATACATATATATGTATATATGGCCCCAAAAATCAATATGTATACATATGCTCAGGGGTTACTCCTGTGCTAGAAATTGCTCCTGGCTTGAGGGACTATATGGGATGATGGAGGATTGAACTGTGATTCATCCTATATTAGCTGTGAGCAAGACAAATTCCCTACAGTTTGCACCACAGCTCCAGATCTCACCTTAAATTCTATTATGATGGCTTGCTGACATAATTTTTAGTCCTTCAGTTTCTTTTGTATGGATTCTCTCATTGTATGAAAGAGTTCTTTGAGTTGGATAAATTGTTCATCTATAAATAGTTCATGTATAGATTTCTTAACTTATATAGCTAGTGACTACTTGCTTTCTGTTGCTAAAACATTAAGTGTTGATTTTAGACCCTCAATCTATAAAGATCATAAATTTTGGTGGATTTTTAAATTTGCCATGATTTCTCTTTATATCCCCAGCTGCATGTGCCTTCGCTACTTTCCAATTGTTCTTTGCCTTTTCTGCGATGGAATGCTGGAGTTTCAGGATGTTTATGAACGTGGTTAGATGGACATCTGCTTTAAAGGTAATTTCCTAAACATGTAAGGTTATCTGAGTATGATAAAAATAATGCAAATTAATTCATTCATTTGTTCAACTGGGTTTTGAGCTGTATACTTTCTAGGAGAAAGAAGTGTTAGGTCTAATTTGTCTTTGAATTGCATAATATAAATTGAAATGTATTTGTGCAAACACTAGCTTCCTAGTGTTTTGAGTAATTTAGGGCTCACGGGAGGGACTGGAGCATGCAGACACATATCTGAAATAGATGCAAGATAGTAGGGAGTCAGGACCAGCAACCTCCAGGCTCCTCTTTAATAAACATTTGGGATTTGAAGGCACTTGTTTTTACTTCTGGCTCTTTAATCATTGCTCACTCCCTGAAGGACACAAGGAACTTCAGAGGGTCTTGGGATCAAATGCAGATCAGCCACGTGTTTAGCCATCCTCCCACTGTATTATCTGCCTCTTCAATTAGACTCTTATTTCATTTCAATCTGATCTCATCTGTGCAATAGCCAACCTACATAAGGAGAGCAAAGTATTCAGTTCTTCATCTGATCCATGATTTGGCTGTTTTCACTCTGACTAGTGTGTGGAATTCTTTCCTCTTCCCAGTTTCTAACCCAAAAATTGTTTTTCTGGGAAGAGCATTGTAGGATGAAGCTTGTGCTAATCTCCTGTTTTGAAGGAAGAACATCGGAGAGGCTGCTGAGAGGTGTTTTTGCAAGTGAGTGTGGGAAGATCTACCTGTGATCAGGACATGGGTTAGGTGTGAAGTGTCATGGGCCTGTCTAGATTAGAGCCCTGGTCTTGGGGCATCACACTCCCATATCATTGGTGCTGGACCTCTCCTGTTCCAATTGACTACTCTTAATGCTGAATGCCAGATGATCTGGAACTTCACTGCCATGCCTTTGCTTTTTCTGGTTCTTTTCTATAGATGTTTAGAACAGATTGTGAGTTTCTGAACCTTCACTCCCTGTCTCTGCTTTCAGTGTGCCTGCAGAGTCTATGTCAGGGTGCTCTTCTCAGGTCCCCTTTTTAACTCTGAACAATGCCCTTCGATCTTATGCAGGTCTTGCAATTTCCCAAGTGTTTTTCTTACCTCTCCTTTTATTTTCAGGTTCACTAGTGATGGTACTTGGGTTACTCTTGGCACTGCGCTTCAGTAATTACTTTTGGTGGGCTCAGGGGACATTATGTGGTGCCATTTATTGAATCCGGGTAAGTCCCTTGCTAGGCAAACACCCTCCCTGTTTTACTTTCTCTCTGGTCCACTTAGAAATACTTTTGTCTATAGTTTTGAAACAATTTATGAGTGACACAACACAAACTTAATGTGGATTTTGCCAACATCCTCACCAAAATGCTCCCAACCAATTGCATTTTATTTTATTTTATTTATTTATTTATTTTGGTTTTGGGGCCACACCCAGTAACGCTCAGGGATTACTCCTGGCTATGCGCTCAGAAGTCGCTCCTGGCAGGCACGGGGGACCAGGGAATCGAACCGTGGTCCATCCAGGTTAGCGTGGTAAGGCAGCGCCACCGCATGGTCCCTGATTGCATTTTATAAACTGATTTAGTACTTGAAAGTGACATACATTTCATTACACTCTGATGTTGCCACATTCAACAATGTTTCCTTCAAATTAATTTTAATTTCTTTAAGCATACTTTTTTTTTTCAAAATTTTTCTTAGTAGGGTTCTCTAATAAAAAGTACACCATCTTCAACAGTGTCAACCTTTTGCCACCAGTTGTGCCTACTTCCATCCATACCTCCCTGCTTATCAGAGTTATATCTACACACATTTATAAGTTGTGCATTAGAAAGAAAACAAATTCTCTGAGTTGAAACTTATGTATTAGTTGTAAATGTGGAAAACAATGTCACGTTCCAAGATGTAGAAGTCTTTGGTGACCTCTGGGTTGTTGTATGTAGAAGTCACTGGTGAGAAAGGATCTCAAATGAGGAAAGCTTTCACAAGGAAGAATCCATGAACCACTTCAAGAATAACTCAGTTTTAACTGTATATTTTTTGCCTGGACAGTGTATTTATTTAGTGGAAGAGTATTTTCATATTTGGGACAGTAATTGTGGGCTATGTCAGCCAATTTGGTAGGATGGGAGAGGGGATTAAAATAGGGTGTGTGTTTCTGTGTTTAAGGAAGAAGAGTAGGGGTATTAGGGATAGCTGGGTGTTAAAACAAGGCATTGCTTCAGGTGATTAGCTACAAGAAGCAAGAACATGTCTTCAGGATCTCTGGAGCACTGTTCTATATACATATTTGTAGCTCCATATTCTTGACCTGGAATCAGCAATTAGACAGCAGAGAGTGGAGAAGATAATACTTTATGAGAGTGGTCATGTCCACTTTTATAGTATCACATGTTTAGGAAATTGTCAGTATCAAAGATGTGAGAAATGGTGGAATGAGAGATAGCATGGAGGTAAGGCGTTTGACTTTTAAGCAGAAGGAAGGTGGCTCAAATCCTGGCATCCCAAATGGTTCCTCGAGCCTGCCAGGAGCAATTTCTGAGTGTAGAGTCAGGAGAAACCCCTGAGTGCTGTTGGGTGTGACAAAAACACCAAAAAAAAGAGGATAGGAGAAATATTCAGTCTATGTAATTGTCCGAGCTCAGACACCAAGCTGGATTGTGCTCCAAAGTGCTGGGTCCAGCCTGGATCAACACACAAACTCTGGAGGGAGGCATCTCGTGCTCCTACTGCATGCCCAGTTTTCAGCATCCAAGCTCTTTTTCTTAACCAAATTCACCTATCCCAAATTTTCCAGGAAATCAATCTTTGTGATGAACCTACTTAGTTAGAAGGGTCCAAGGGGCTAATTTTCTGAGATACTCATGAGAACTGGCTCTGTTAAATCCTAGGCATTGATAAGTCCATGTTGTTATCAAATTTCATATAGGTATGATATTATTATATATCAAATGTGATAATTTAACACATC
Organism: Crocidura indochinensis; assembly: GCA_004027635.1. Lineage (NCBI taxonomy): Eukaryota > Metazoa > Chordata > Mammalia > Eulipotyphla > Soricidae > Crocidura > Crocidura indochinensis. The sequence continues at coordinate 13,411 of PVKC010029309.1, forward strand.
TAATTCAGCCTCTGTGTAAGTCATTCAAATTACAAAGTGCAGAAACTAGTACATGAAACATGGTGTATCTAGGAATTAACAACCACCATTAAATTTTTGGGATTATCTCTGAATATATTTTCATCATGGAGAAATTCTTTTCAAAAATTAGTAGAAGATGGACCAGAGCGATATCACAATGGTAGGGTGTTTGCCTTGCATGCAACCAATCCAGGACAGAAGGTGGGTCAAATCCCAGTATACCATATGTTCCCCCATGCCTGCCAAAAATAATTTCTAAGCTAGGAGCTAGGAGGAACCCCTGATCGCTTCTGGGTGTGGCCCAAAAACGAAAAAAATTACTAGAATTCTCTTCATAAGGAGATATTTTATCATTTTCAGTTTACACAGACTATAGCTCATACTTTTTTTATTTAGTTAAAGAAACATGAATTAAAGTCAGATAATTTAGTTCATGCATATAAATCTTCACCTATCCCACTACCAGAGTCAGCTTTCATCACATCTGTTAGGAATCAATCCATAATCCCCAGCTGTTTATAGCTGAAGGTAAGAGGAAGTGAAAACTCACATGGGGAGATGAAAGATCTATATAGGACACCAAGAATATCCAGGTGTTACTGCGGACCACTAGAGAAAAATGAGAACCACAAGATTTTCCTAGAATACACTTCACATACATGTGGCCCTAATGTTATTCTGTGAAAACACGTCTCCTGAGTGTTTAGTAAACCTTAGTAAGAGGCAGCTGTGCTTCATGAGAAGCTGACAGGGATGCTGATGCCTCCTGGCTCCCTAGTGAAGTTTCTTGATGTGATTCTAGGACTCATATATTTCTAATATAGTTTTGTTTTTATTTTTTAATTTTCACACACAGGTTGATCGGTGCTCAACTGATCCCTGTGGTGAGGAATCATTCCTAGCTGTAAAGGATAACCAAATGTGACATATCAGCTTATTCCTGGATTAGCGATATGCAAGCAAGCACCTTGCCTATATTCTAACTTATGACTCATGATTTATTTAATTCTCATAACTAAAACCCAACTACAAATATGATTCATGATTTCTTGAAGCATATATAAAGTGTATCTGAAAGTCATTCAGCATTAACCAATAGAAGGATAGATTTTTTTCCTAGTACACATCTTTCCCCCTCATTTTTCCATCTTGTAATGTTCATTGGGGCTTCCCAGAACCTCATACGTATGTTCAGGTGTTATTGCAGGTAATTGCCCTGTAGATTTATTGTGAAAACTTCATTCCCTTAATTTTTCAAACTTACTTTGTTTTGAGGGCAATTAAAGGAAGTTCAGTGTTGAATTTATTTCTAATTAAGGCAAAAGAACCGCATCCAAGGATATTTGGACCAATTCCCTAGGGTATTTCCTAGGCTGCACTGCATTAAGGAAGAACATATGGCATGTTGAGCATTTTTACCAATGTTGGCTTTCTGAAAGACAAAGTTCCCAGCATCTGGGCTAACTCTCCAGATCCTAGTCTGCGCATTTGTGCCTGGGAGCTGTCATCTATTTTGAGGAAAACGAAGTAAATTTTGTTGCCTTTACTTCCAGCTATCAAGGTAAACCAGAAATTAGAGGCCAATCACTAGCATTTAATTTTTAGGAAACTTTGAAAGGAGAAATAAGACCCCAAGTACCCTCAACTTGCTTGCATAAATGGATCCTCATTGTGTGGAGGAAAGAAACATCTGAGACCTTCCTCAAGAGACTGTTTGCAGATGCTGCTAGC
>PVKC010029310.1:0-16128 GCA_004027635.1 Crocidura indochinensis
AAAAATTAAAAATAAATATCTTCTGGCTTTAAAAACCATATTGGATTTTGGCGGAACAACCGCCAATGCATAATTCAAGTTTTACATTTTTGTTTGTTATTTTAGTTTTTATTTTTTTATTTTTTTTTAGTTTTTTTTTATTTTTTTAATTTGTTATTATGTTATTTCTTCGTTTTGTTGATTATTTTACTCACACCCAGTGATGCTATGCAGCAGAAATCCCTCCAAGAAGATGGAGAATGTCAAAAATGCTAAGGGTTTTTACTTACCTGTGATAACCTAGCAAGAACAGTGCTTTTATGCCCTAGTATTTCATATTATCTCCTAAGGAGCAATTTTTGGGTGCAGAGACAGGAGCAAGCACTTAGCATAACAATCCCTGGCAAGCAAAACATAAAAAAAAGTTCTCCAGGCTTGAGGGACCCTATAGGATTCAGGGGATCAAATCATGGTCATTCCTAGGTTAACATCTGCAGGGCAAATGTCTAATGGATCCATCACTGTTCCATACCAATCCAAGTTTTTATAGGGTTATGTTTAGTATTTTTTGTTTTTGTTTTTGTTTTTTTTCTTGGTCTGCACCCATAGCAATTCATTGGATACACCTGCTTCAGCACTCAAAAATCATTCCTTGTTGCAGGAGAAGTGGTTTAAGCCCTAAGCCATCTACCTTGCATTTCCTAGCCATGGGGGCCCGGGAGATAGCATGGAGGTAAGGCGTTTGCCTTTCATGCAAAAGGTCATTGGTTCAAATCCCAGTGCCCCATATGGTCCCCCGTGCCTGCCAGGAGCAATTTCTGAGCATGGATCCAGGAGTAACCCCTGAGCACTGCAGGGTGTGACCCAAAAAAAAAAAACAAAAAAAAATCGTTCCCTCGTGCAGGAGTAATGGCTTAAGCCCTTGCATGTCCTAGCCTAGGAAGGAACATGGTTCATACCAATGTATTATCCCCTAACCAAGGAGCGAATTGTGGGCCCATAACCAGGATTAACCATTGAACCTCACTGAGTGTGGTCCAAACAACAACTAAATAGTCGCACCTCTTTGGGGGGAGCAAAGATGACACTTAAGGATCCAAATTATGTCTGTCCTAAATTAATGTGTGCAAGGCAAATGTCCTAGTGCTTATGCCACCACTTTGACAATAGCCATGTTTTCTCTTATGTTTTCTGTTTTTCTCTTTTATTATTGGTTTTTGATATAGACCTATGAATCTAAGGGGTTACTCCTGGGTATACACGGAGAGATTGAACCAGGGAACTGGAGCAGAGGCTCAAGTGGAAAGGCAACTTGCACATGCTTGCCTAGCATAGACCATGTTTATATCCCCCAAGTGTCTCATAGGACACCCTTAGCCAGTTGTGATTTCTGTGTGTAAAGCCCGGAGTAAACCCTGAGCTTCACCTGGTTTGGACCAGAAAACAAATGTAAAAATGAAATCACTCCTAGCTGGGAGCTACATCTGGGATGCTGAGAGGTGCATTCATATGCCCTTGCTATCTGAGTGCTTTTCTTTTATTCCACACCCAGTGACACTTAGATGAGAATCCTAGCTAATCATCAGAAATCACTCCATGGTAAAGAGTAATGATAAAATGCTTAGGCTTCCTTGTTATAGTTGATAGACTAACAAGGCCAGGGCTGTTATAGCTGCACATTCAGAATCATCCCCTAAAGAGAGATTTCTGGGCGCATAGCCTGAGTCCCCACTTGCTATAACAGATCTTGGCCAAACAAAATGAAAAAAATTTTCCTCTCACGATGGACATTATACGGCTCAGGTGATCAAATCACAGTGAGTCCTAGGTGAACATCTTCAGGGCCAATGCCCTACCGTGTCCAAAACTGCTCCGAACCAATCCAAATTTTTTTAGATTTTAGTTTAGTTTTGTTTTTTTGATTTTGTTTTTGTTTTTGATCCACACTTGTATCAACTCACTGGATGCTCCTCCTTATTTACGCAGAAATCATTCCTGGGTGCAGGAGCAAAGAGGCAATTGGTAGAACCTCAGCTTGCTGGCCCTGGTCTATGCCAGACTGAGGTTTGTTCCCCCAGAATCCTATAAAATTCCTTCACCCAGTAGTTATTTTTGGGTGCATGTCCAGGACTGACCACTGAGAGTCACTGTGTGCGGACAAAAACTCCTGGCCCACAAAAAAAAAATGACCTGATTATAGGGACCATATTTGACACTTGGTATGAAATCGTGACCCTTCCTAGGTTAACATCTGCAAGACACAAATCCTAATGCAGGGACCGACAACCACTGCATTTCAACATTTTTGGTTTTATGTTTAGTTTGGATATTATATCTTTGTCCACACCAGGTGACTCTCAGGAGTTCCTCCTGTCTATTTGTTCAGAAACTCTCCTGGGGGCAGTAGCAGTTGTGGAAGCCATAAGACATCTACCTTGCTTTACAAGACTTAGAATGACAGTGGTTCAAACCCATATATGGCCCTCTAACCAAAGTGAAAATTCTGGAAAAATAATTAGGATTAACCGTGAGCATCACTGAGTTTGGCCCAAACACCAATATCCTGATGTGGGTACCATCGTAGACACTCTGGCATCAAATTGAGGTCTGTCTTGATGTTAATGTTTGTAATGAAATAGTCTTAGTGCTTCTGCCACTGCTTCCATATCTATGCGTTTTCTTAGTTTTTGCTATTTACTTTTTACTTTATGTTTTTTGCTATACACCCTATGATGGTAAGTAGTTACTCCTGGCTATAAACTCAGAAATAGAACCAGGAGCCTGAAGCCAAAGCACAAGTGTTGAGGCACCTTGCACGTGCTAATTGAGCACACACCATGGTTCAATCCCCTGGAGTTCCATATGAGACCCTAAGTCAGGTGTGATAAAAGGGTGCTAAGCTAGAAGAAACCCCTGAGCTTTTCCAGGTGTGCACCAAAAAACAAAAGTAAAAAAATATATCTTCTGGCTTGGAATACCACAGTGGATTTTGGCGGTCCAACTGCCAATACATCCCAATTCAAGTTTTATTTTTTAGTTTGTTATTTTAGTTTGCTTTTTTGTTTTTATTTTTTAGTTTGTTTTTTGTTTTTCTTTGTTTTGCTGTTTATTTTGCTCACACCCAGTGATTCTCGGGGTTTAATCCCTGCTATGCATCAGAAATTGCTCCAAGAATATGGAAAATGTCACAAATGCTAAGGGTTTTTTCTTACCTGTGATATCCTAGCAAGAACAGTGCTTTTTTCCTCTAGTATTCCATATTATCTCCTAAGGAGCGATTTCTAGGTGCAGAGACAAGAGTAAGCACTGAGCATTACAAGCCTTGTCCCCAAACATAAATTTTTTTCTCCAGGCTTGAGGGATTCAGGGGATTAGATCATTGTCATTCCTAGGTGAACATCTGCCGGGCAAATGCCTAATGCTTCCTCCACTGTTCCATACCAATTCAAATTTTAATAGGGTTAATTTTAGTATTTTTTTTCTTGGTCTGCACCCATAGCTATTCATTGCATACATCTGCTCCTGCACTCATAAAACGTTCCTTGTGCAGGAGTTGTGGCTTAAACCGTAAGACATCTATCTTGCATGTCCTAGCCTAGGAAGAACCATGGTTCATACCAATGTATTATCCCTAACCAAGGAGCAATTTGTGGGCCCATAATGAGGATTAACCATTGAGACTCTCTGAGTGTGGTCCAAGCAACAACTAAAAATTCGCACCTGGTTGGGGGAGCAAAGATGACACTTAAGGATCCACTTTGTGTGTGTCCTAAATTAATGTGTGCAAGGCTAAAGTCCTAGTGCTTTTGTCACCACTTGTCCATAGCTATGTTTTCCCTTAGGTTTTTCTGTTTTTCTCTTTTATTGTTGGTTTTTGATATAGACCTATGAAGCTAAGGAGTTACTATTAGCTATACACCAAGAGATTTAACCAGGGAACTGGAACAGAGGCTCTAGTGGAAAGGCAACTTGTAAGTGCTTGCCTATCACAGACCAAGTTTCTATCCTCTAAGTGTCTCATAGGACACCCTTAGCCAGTTGTGATTTCTTTGTGAAAAGCCCGGAGTAAACCCTGAGCTTCACCTGGTTTGGACAGAAAACAAATGTAAAAATGAATTCACTCCTAGCTCGGAACTACATCTGTGATGGTGGAAGGTACAATCATCTGCTCTTTGCAATCTGAGTGTTTTTTTTTTATTCCACACCCAGTGACACTTAGATGAGAATCCTAGCTATACAATAGAAATCACTTCAGGGTAAAGAGTAATGGCAAAATGCTTAGGCTTCCTTGTTACAGTTGATAGGCTAAACAAGGCCAGGGATGTTATCGCTGCACATTCAGTATCAACTTCTAAAGAAAGATTTCTGGGCACTTAGCCTGGAGTCCCAACTTGCTATAACTGATCTTGGCCCAACAAAATGTAAAACAATTTTCCGCTAATGATGGACCTTTTTGAACTCAGGTCATCCAATCACAGTCAGTCCTAGGTTAACATCTGCAGGGCCAATGCCCTACCATGTCCACCACTGCCCTGAAACAATCCACATTTTTGTAGATTTTAGTTTAGGTTTCTTTTTTGATTTTGTTTTTGCTTTTGGTCCACACCTATATCAACTCACTGGATTCTCCTCCTTATTTTACCCAGAAATCATTCCTGTGTGCAGGAGCAGTGAGGCAATTGGTAGAATCTCCGCTTGCTGGCCCTGGTCTATGCCAGACTGAGGTTTGTTCCCCCAGTATCCTATAAAATTCCCTCAGCCAGTAGTAATTTTTGGGTGCTTGTTCAGGATTGACCACTGAGAGTCACTGTGTGCGGACATAAACTCCTGGCCCACAAAAAAACAAACAAAAAATGACCTGATTAGAGGGACCATATTTGACATCTGGTATGAAATCAAATGTAAAAATGAATCACTCCTAGCTCGAACTACATCTGTGATGGTGGAAAGTACAATCATCTGCCCTTTGCAATATGAGTGTTTTTTTTTTTTATTCCACACCCAGTGACACTTAGACGAGAATCCTAGCTATACATCAGAAATCACTCCAGGGTAAAGAGTAATGGCAAAATGCTTAGGCTTCCTTGTTACAGTTGATAGACTAGGAAGGCCAAGTCTGTTATTGCTGCACATTCAGTATCATCCTCTACAGAAAAATTTGGGCGTATAGCCAGGAGTCAACACTTGCTATAACTGATCTTGGCCCAAAAAAATGAAAAAAAAAATTTCCTCTCACGATGGACCTTATAGGGCTTAGGGGATAAAATCACAGTCAGTTCTAGGTTAACATCTGCAGGGCCAATGCCCTAATGTGTCCACCACTGCTCCAAACCAATCCAAATTTTTGTAGGTTTTAGTTTAGTTTTGTTTTTTGATTTTGTTCTTGTGTTTGGTCCACACCTATTTCAACTCAGTGGATGCTCCTCCTTATTTACCCAGAAATCATTCCTGGGTGCAGGAGCAGTGAGGCAAATGGTAGAACCCCAGCTTCCTGGCTTGGTCTATGCCAGACTGAGATTGTTCCCCAGAATCCTATAAAATTCCCTCAGCCAGTAATTATTTTTGAGTGCATATCCAGTACTGACCCCTCAGAGTCATTGGGTGTGGACAAAAATGCTGGCCAACAACAACAACAACAACAAAAACAACAAAAAAACGAAAAAAAAAATGATCTGATTAGAGGGACTATATATGACACTTGGTATGAAATCGTGATCCATCCTAGGTTAACATCTGCAAGGCACAAACCCTAATGCACGGACCAACAACCATTGCATTTCAACATTTCATGGTTTCATGTTTAGTTTGGATTATGTATCTTTGTCCACAACAGGTGACTCTCAGTGTTTTCGTCTGGCTATGTGGTCAGAAATATTCTTGGGGGCAGTAGCAGTTGTGAAGCCATAAGACATCTACCTTTCTTTACAAGTCTAAGAAAGCAGTGGTTGAAACCCATATATGGCCCTCTAACCAAAGAAAAAATTCTGGACAATTATTTAGGATTAATCATTGAGCATCACTGGGTGTGACCCAATCACCAAAAAAAAAAAAAATCACTCCTGATGTGGGTACCATTGTAGACACTCGGGCATCAAATTGCTGTTCGTCTTAATGTTAATGTTTGTAATGTAAAAGTCCTAGTGCTTCTGCCACCGCTTCTTCCATACCCATGCGTTTTCTTATTTTTTGCTTTTTACTCTTCAGTTTATGTTTTTTGCTATAAACTGTATGATGGTAAGTGGGTACTCCTGCTATAAACTCAGAAATAGAACCAAGAGCCTGAAGCCAAAGCTCAAGTGTCTAGGCACCTTGCACATGCTAGTTTAGCACAGACCATGCTTCAACCCCATGGAGTCTCAATGATACCCTATGTCAGGAGTGATTTCAGGGTGCAAAGCTAGGAGAAACCCCTGAGCTCTTCTAGGTGTGGACCAAAAAACAAAAGTAAAATAACATATCTTGTAGCTTTCAAGACCATAGTGGATTTTGGCGGTCATAGGACACACTTAACCAGTTGGGATTTCTGAGTGCAAAGCCAGGAGTAAACCGCAAGCTTTACCTGGTTTGGACCAAAAAAACAAATGTATAAATGAAATCTCTTTTAGCTGGAGCTATATCTTGGATACTGGGAGGTGCAATCATCTGTCCTTTGTAATCCAAGTGCTTCTTTTTTTATTCCACACTCAGTGACACTCAGAAGAGAATCCTGGCTATACAACAGGAATCACTCCAGGGTAAAGGATTAATGGCAAAAATGCTTAGGCTTCCTTCTTACAGTTTATAGACTAGCAAGGCCAGTGGTGTTATTGCTGTATTCAGTATCATCCCTTAAAGAAAGATTTCTGGGCACATAGTCAGGAGTAACCACTTGCTATAACCCATCTTGTCCCCAAAAAATGAAAAAAAAATTTCCTCTCACAATGGACCATATTGGGTTTAGCGGATCAAATCACAGTCAGTCCTTGGTTAACATCTGCAGGGCCAATATCCTAATTCGTCCACCACTTCTCTGTACCAATCTAAATTTTTGTAAGTTTTAGATTTGTTTTGTTTTTTGATTTTGTTTTAGTGTTTGTTCTACACCTGTTGTAAGTCAGTGGATACTCCTGCTTATATACTCAGAAATCTTTCCTGGGTGCAGAAGCAGTGAGGCAAATGGTAGAACCTCAGCTTGCTGGCGCTAGTCTATGCCAGACTGAGGTTTGTTCCACAGAATCCTATAAAATCCCCTAATCCAGTAATTATTTTTGGGTGCATATCCAGGATTGACCACTGAAAGTCACCGGGTGTGGACCAAAACTCCTGTCCCCCGAAAATAACAAACAAAATAAAAGTACCTTATTAGAGGGACCATATTTAACACTTGGTATGAAATCGTGATGCATCCTCGGTTAATGCATGGACCACAAAACCATTGCATTTCAAGTTTTTTTGGCTTCATTTTTAGTTTGGATTATGTATTTTTGTCTACACTAGGTGACTCTCCGGGTTTCCTCGTGGCTATGTGGTCAGAGACACTCCTGGAGGCAGGAGCAGTTGTGGAAGCCATAAGACATCTACCTTGCTTTATAAGCCTAAGAAGGACAGTTGTTCAAACCCATATATGGCCCTCTAAATTAATAAAAAATTCTGGACAGCTAGGATTAAACATTGAGTATCTCTTGGTTTGGATCAAACACCAACATAAAAATCACTCCTGATGTGGGGGACCATTGAAGACACCGGGGCATCAAATTGTGGTCTGTCTTAATGTTAATGTTTGTAATGCAGAAGTGCTAGTGCTTGTGCCACCAATTCTTCCATACAAATGCGTTTTCTTGTTTTTTGTTTTTTACTGTTTAGTTTTTGGTTTTTGATATATACCCTATGCTGGTAAGTGGTTAATCCTGGCTATAAACTCAGAAATAGAACCAAGACCCTGAAGCAAATGCGCAAGTGCTTTGGCACCTGCACGTCCTAGTTTAGCACAGACCATAGTTCAATCCCCTGGAGTCCCATATGATACCCTAAGTCAGGAGTGATATCAGGGTGCAAAACTAGGAGTAACCCCTGAGCTTTACCAGGTGTGGACCAAAAAACATAGGTAAAAAAGTCATATCTTCTGGCTTGGAAGACCATACAGGATGTTGGAGGTCCAATTGCCAATCTATCCTGATCCAAGTTTTTTTTTTTTTAGATTTTTTTTAAGTTTTTTTTGTTTTTCTTTTTATCTTTTAGTTTTTTTTTTGTTTTTCGTTTTTTTTTGTTGTTGTTGTTGTTTTTTTAATTCACACCCAGTAAAGCTCAGGGTTTAATCCCTGCTATGCATCAGAAATCACTCCAAGAAGATGGAAAATGTCAAAAATGCGAAGGCATCCTTCTTACCAGTGAATCCTAGCAAGGATAGGGTGTTATCCCCTAGAATTCTATATGGACTACTAAGGAGCTATTTTTGTGCACACAGTCAAGAATATCCCCTGAGCATAACATAACTTTTCCCTAAAAAATAAATAAAATTTCTCCTTTGCTTAAGGATGCAGGGAATCAAATCATGATCAGTTCTAGGTTAACATCTGCAGGGCAAATGCATAAAGAGTCCACCACTGCTCCATAAGAATCTTACTTTTTGAAGGCTTTAATTTAGTTTTTTTATTTTTGTTTTTCTTTTTGTTCCACTGCCTTTTCTGCTCAGTGGTTACCCCTGCTCTTGCACTCAAAAATCGTTCGTGGGTGCAAGAGTAGTAACATAGGCCATAAGATATCTCCCTTGCATATACTATCCTAGTAAGGACCGTGTTCAATCCCATGTATGGTCCCCTAACCAAGGAGCAAATTCTGGGCACATAGCTAGGATTACTCATTGAGTGTCAATGGGTATGGTTCAAACACCAAAAAAAAAAAAATTAATCGCTCCTCTCTTGGGAGATCAAAGATGACACCAAGGGATTGAATTGCTTTCTGTTCTAATCTCATGTGTTCAAGGCTACACTCCTATTGTTTATGTGACCTCTCCATCCATAGTCATGTCTTTTTTTTTGTTTTTGTTTTTTGATATACAACTATGACGCTAAGGGGTTACTCCTTACTACACACTTACTACAACTGGAGACGAGCAGAGGCACAAGTGGTAATGACCCTTGCATGTGCTAGCCTAGCACAGACCATTGTTCCATCCCCTGGAGTTTCTCATGATACCAGAAGCCAGGAGTGGTTTCTGTGCTACTACACATGGAGACGAGCAGAGGCACAAGTGGTAATGACCCTTGCATGTGCTAGCCTAGCACAGACCATTGTTCCATCCCCTGGAGTTTCTCATGATACCAGAAGCCAGGAGTGGTTTCTGTGCACAAAGCCAAGAGTAACCCTTGAGCTTCAATAGGTTTGGACCAAAAACCAAAAAAATCATTGCTTCTGACTTGGTGGACCATATGGGATGCAGGGAGGTCCAAATTGCTGATCCATCCAAATCCAAGTGTTTTTTATTTCATTTTTTAGTTAGTTTTTTGTTTTATTGTTTTTTTTTTCTTGTTTCACACAAAGTAGAGCTCAGGGTTTAATCCTGGCTTTGCATCAGAAATCGCTGCAGGGTTATAGAGTAATGGCAAAGATGCTAAGCCTTCATTCTTCATGATGATGTCCTAGCAAGTACATGCTGTAATCCCCTAGAATTCCATATGGTCCCCTAAGGAGTGATTTTCGGGGACATAGCGAGGAGTAGCACCTGAACATAACACAGCTTTGCCTGAAGAAATGAAAAAATTTTCTCCTGGCTTGAGGGATCATATAGGATGCAGAGGATCAAATCACGGTCAGTCCTATGTTAACATCTGCAGGGAAATTACCTAATGCGTCCTCCAAGTCTCTGTACAAATCCAAATATTTGTAGGCTTTAGTTTAGTATTTTTTTTTGCTTTAGTTTTTGCTTATGTTCACAGCCTTTTTAAATCAGAGTTTACTCCTGCTTCTGCACTCAGAAATCGTTCCTTTGTGCAGTAGTAGTGACTTAATCCCTAAGACATCTACCTTGCATATAAAATAGCCTAGGAAGGACCATGGTTACAACCAATGTATCGTCCCCTAATGAAGGAGCAAATTCTGGGCACATAGCCAGGATTAACCATTAAACCTCACTGGGTGTGGTCTAAACACCAAAAAAATTGCTACTGGTTGGGGGACCAGAAAGATCTCCTGAGTATCGAATTTTGGTCTGTCCTTTGTGTGCAAGGCAAAAGTTTTAGCATTTATGCCACCACTTCTTCCGTAGCCATGTTTTATATTTTCCCTTATATTTTTGTTTTTTGCTCTTTTGTTTTTGGTTTTTGATGCAGACCAGGGCAACGGAGCAATGGTAAAATGCTTAGGCTTCCTTCTTACAGGTAATATCCTAGGAAGGACAGGGCTGTTCTCACATGACATTCAATATGGTCTCCTAGGAGCAAAATCTGGGCTCATAACCAGGAGTAACCCTTTAGCTTAACACATCTTTGTCCAAGAAAACGAAAAAAAAACATTATTTTTCTCCTGGCATGAGTGACCCTCTGGAATGCAGGGGGATTGAACCACCGTCCGTCCTAGGTTAACATCTGCGGGGCAAATGCCCTGATAGTCCACCACTGTTCCATACCAATCCAAATTATTGTAGGCTTTAGTTTGGTTTTGTTTTTTGCTTATATTTGTGTTTTTGGTCCACACTTGTTGCAACTCAGTGGTTACTTCTGCTTATTTACTCAGAAATCATTCCAGGGTGCAGGAGCAGTGGCACAAGTGGTAAACTCTCAGCCTTGCATGCATTCGTCTATGCCAGGCCGAAGTTCATTCCCCCAGTATCATGTAAAATCCTGTAAGCCTGGAGTCATTTTTTGATGAATATCCTGGATTGACCACTAAGAGTTACTAGGTGTGGACCAAAACCCCACCCTAAAAAAACTGCTCCTGATTTAACGGAATATATGGAATACAAGGAGATGGAATCATGATCCATCCTAATTTAACATGTGCAAGGCAAAAGACCTAATGCATTCACCACCAATCCATTCCAAGAGTTTTGAATTTTTGTTTAGTTTGGATTATGTACTTTTAGTCCACACCAGATGACTCTCAGGGGTTCCTCCTGGCTGGGGCAGGAGCAGTTGTGGAAGCCATAAGACATCTACTTTGCATTCCAAGCCTAGGAAGAACAGTGGTTCAAACATCCCTATGGTCCTCTAACCAATGAGTAAATTCTGGCACATAGCCAGGATTAACCATTGAGCATCACTGGGTGTGTTCTGAACACCAAAAAAAAAAAATCGCTCCTGGCTTTTACCATAGAAGACATTGGGGGATTGAATTTTGATCTGTCCTAATTTAATGTATGCAAGTAAACTGTCCTAGTGCTTGTGCCACCACTTCATCCATACTCATGCTTTTACTCTTTTTTTGTTATTTATTTATTTATTTATTTTTTTGTTTCTTGGTGTTTGAAAAACAGTCTATGGCACTAAGGGATTCAATCCTGGATTGTGGAACATATGGGATGCTGGGAATCGAAACACGGTTCTTTCTAGGTTAATGTGTGTAAGGCAAACACCCTACTTCTTTCACCACTACTGTGTCCCAATTCAATTTTTTTCGTTTTGTTTTGATTTTGGTTTTTGCTTACACTTGGTGAAGATCAGAGGTCACTCCTGGCTATGCACTCAGAAATTGATCCTTGGGACCGGAGAATGGCACAAGCAGTAAAGCATCTAACTTGGACATACTTGCCTAGGGTGCACAGCACTTTGATTCCCCAACTTTCTGTATGGTACCCTAAGTCAGAAGCAATTTCTGGGTACATAGCCACTAGTAACCCCTAAGCCTAACTGGTTTGGCCTAACCCTCCAAAAAACAAAACAAAACAAAACAAAACAAAACAAAAACAGAATATCGCTCCTGACATGGGGACCGTATGTGATGCAGGGGATCAAATCCTGTCCATCATAAGTTAACATGTGCAAATAAAACAGCCTAAAGCTTCAAAAATTGCTGTGTACCATTCCAAATTTTTGTAATTTTTGTTCTGTTTGTTTCTTTTTTGTGCCATACCCATTACAAATCAGGGGTTACATCTGTTTATACATTCAGAAATCATTCCTGGGTGCAAGAGCAATTGCACAAGCTGTGAGGTGTGTGCTTTGCATGCTCTAGTCTATGATGGACAATGTTTCAAATGCCCAGCATCCTGTATGATCCCATTAGTCAGGAGTAATTTATGGGTGCATAGCCAGGAGTAATTCCTGAGTGCCTCTAGGTGTCGAACAAAAAAATCACTTCTGGCATGGGGGAGTATATGGGATGCCATTGGTTTGAATTCCTGTCCATTCTAGGTAAAGGTGTGCAAGGCCAGCACCATATTGCCATGCCACTGCTCCATCCTAATCCAAGTTTTTGTTTTTTTTTGTTGTTTGTTGTTGTTGTTGTTGTTTTGCTTTTTCATTCACACCCGGTGACAGTCAACAGTCAAGGGTTACTCTGGGGAAATAATTTCCTAGAGCCTGAGTAGTGGTGCAAGTGGTAAGGCGTCGCTACTTTGTATGTTCTTGCATAGGACAGATCATGATTCTATCTCTTGGTGTCCCATATGATGATCTCAGCCAGGAGAAATTTCTGGGCACATAGCAGCATGTACCACTGAGCTTCACCAGGTGTGGACAAAAACCAAAAGGAAAAAAAAGGAAGCATGGATTGGGGGACCTTATGGGACACCAGGGCATCAAATTAACCCCCATTCTAGGTTTACGTGTTTAAGGCAAACGACCTAACGCTTGCACACCACCTTTGTAGCAATACAATATTTTTTTTGTTGTTGTTGCTGTTGTTTTTGGTTTTTGGTCCATACCTGGCGAAACTCAGGGTTCACTCCTGGCTATGTGCTCAGAAATCGCGTTAGGGGGTCGGAGCAATGGCACAAGTTGTAAGGTTTCTAATTTGCATGGGCTAGCTTAGGAAAGACAGCGCTTTGATCTCCTTGCATCCGTATGATCTCCTAAGTCAGGAGTGATTTTTGGGTGCATAGGCAGAAGGAATTCCTGAACATAACCGGGTTTCTTATCCCTCTTTCTTATCTTCCCATGTCACTTGTGTTTGGGGGTTCACCTAGTGGCGATGAGGACTCACTCCTGGCTCTGGACTCAGTGGTCACACCCAGATGACCACTTGTGTTTATCATAGTGGGAGGTTAAGTGGGATGTGTGGCACATTCTGCATCAGTGTGGGATCTCTGTTATTCTTCTGGTGGAGTTAGGACACGGCTCCCATGTCTTCCAAGTGGTTATTCTTCTGGTGGAGTTAGGAATGTTGTCCTGGTTGCATGAGACCTGGGAGATTGGGACACAAAGAAAGACCCTAGACAGGACTGCTGGGCATGAAGAGAGAAGGTAGGAAGGAGCAAGTTGGCTGGCACACATTGGTGTCACTATCCAGCCCATGAAAGCAGCAGCCAACCTGGGTTTCATGTCCGGCCTCCTGTACATTCTCCCAACACAGCCAAGAATGATCCTTGGGAACAGAGCCAGGAACATACATTTATAATAGAAGAAATTAATGAATTAGGGGCTGGACTGGTGGTGCAAGGGGTAAGGTATCTGCCTTTTTGTGCTAGCCTAGGACGGACTGTGATTCAATACCTAGTATCCCATATGGTCCCCCAAGCCAGGAGCAATTTAGAGCGCATAGGCAGGAGTAACCCCAGAGCATCACTGAAAACAAACAAAAATAAATTAGTATATTCTTTGGTAGTTAGTTTATCTGTAATACCACATTTATGCCTTCATTATTTTTCTTAAAATAAGCTATACACTGTATCATGTCAACTGCAAATGATCTAGCAGAAATCTTCACAAATAAAAGATCAAACCACAGGTTAGGGGAAGAAAAAGTGAAGCTCGAAACCATTGATGAACCAACAAGGTTTTAAAAGTAAGCGTCACTTGGGCCTACATCTGATGTAGTCTCTTACCACTGTAAGAGAGGTGTGGTAGAGAAGGACAATGCTTCTACTGAGCAGTTTCTGACTTTGAATCTGTAAAATTGATAGTCTGCTCATCACATACCTCTTCCTTATAGAATGTAATGGAGTGTAAGTTATACTTGGGAGATGGGGATCTATTCAGTTTGATGCTAGTAATGAGTTCTCTGTCTTAGGACGACCTTCAGATTGAGGACACAATAATACTGGAATGCACCGCTTCCTGCCTGAGGCAAATGTATGTATAGAGAATCACTCAAGGGCATGGCATGTTCAGTCTCTTCAAAGTGTTGGTAAATGCAGCTAAGCAGTGAGAATCAGCTCAGGAAGAGGCCAAGCTAGCTGATAAACATGTCACATTCAGTCCAGCTCAAGGGCCCATCATCGTGATTATCCAGGAGGTGACTGTGCCATACACCCTGTCCACTTGCTCCTGTGGGAGTTTGTTCCACACTCCAAGTTCTTGTTTTTTAATTCCCTAGTACTGGAGTAATCGTGTTACCCCATTCAGTGCTTTTGTCTCTGTTCTGAGGTCCCTGTTTCTTTCCCAGATGTAGTGGCTCCACTAAGACAATCCAACCCCAGGTGAACTCTTCTGAAGGAAGAACTCTGTAGTGATTAAGAAAACAAGACAAGGTCAGAGTGGTAGCACAGTGAGGGGGGTGTTTGCCTTACAAGTTGCTGACCTGGGGTTAATTCCTGGCATCCCATGTCATTCCCCAAACCTGCCAGCTGTAATGCCTGAGCAAAGAGCCAGGCAGAAATCTTGAGCACTGCCAAATATGGTCCCAACACAAAAAAGAAAAGGGGACATCTATCAAGGGGGCTGGGGGTGTTGGTTTACTGGTCCCACATTAATTGATCTTTGTACTCCACCCAACGTGATGGGATATTAGATTATTCCCTAATGGTTATTCCTCTCCCATCCTCAGGAGTGGTCTAATTCCTATTAATAAAAGCAGCCATCTGTCTAAGACAGATGCTTTATTTTAGGTATTCTTCCACGGAGTTGAGCTCCTTCTTAGGAGCAGAAAACTTGTGTGGTTGGATGCCTTGCTTGTGTGGATTTCTGAATCTGTTCTTGTACCTTCCACTGTGTGTATTATTTCCTGTGTTAACGTTTGCTTCCAGATCCACATCTTCCAAGTGTTCTGGTCTTTGAACCAGAGAGATTAATTCAATATAATGGCACCCATAGAGGAATCTGTCTGAAATTGGTGAACTGATTGGGTTTCTCCATTGTGAATTTGTGGGCTTGTCTCTTGATGGTTTGGAGATAGGACTATGAACTTGGAGTATACAGATATTATCATTTGTTTTATGAAAATCTGTATGTTAGGTTTTTGCTATGTTAAAGTATAAGACTTGGGGTAGGCTAGGTGGCGCTAGAGGTAAGGTGTCTGCCTTGCAAGGTCTAGCTAAGGGAGGACCGAGGTTTGATCCCCTGGAGTCCCATATGTTCCCTCTCAAGTCAGGGGCAATTTCTGAGCGCTTAGCCAGGAGTAACCCTTGAGCATCAAATGGGTGTGGTCTGAAAAAACCAAAAAAATAAAATATTTAAGACTTATGATACAAAGAAAACGACTTCAGAAAACTGATTTAGCACAAAAGTGTCTAATGTACATTTACAACACTCTGATTTTATATATGTATATATATTTAAACAGCTTGAATAAATATATGATTGTAGTTAGGTTTCAGTCATGCAAAGAACATCACCCTTCACCAGCACAACATTCCCATCACCACCCCGCCTGTACTCTATACAGGCTTCTACTTCCCTCGTTCATTCACATTAACAACACTCTGAATTATCTCTGAGATTTTTTTTCCCCTGAGAGTCATAGAAGGCTTGATTTACCAATTTTTCTCTTCATGAATATAGTCTAGCTGGTACTCCTCCGCCACCTACTGTCGATGGGCCAGAAGACACCTTAGTTCCAACCGCCTGGGCAGTCAGATAGACTTATGGGAAATGTAGTGAATCATCCAAAAATTTTGCCTGAAAATGCTGACTTAATACAAGAACCCAATGTAACCCAATAAGCTGGAGCATAAGGCAGGGCTGTATGTCTATCACCCTCACTCCCTCCACCACAAATATTTAGAGAGTGCGGTACAGATCCTATGACTTTCCCCACAGACTTCCAGAGGGAGTGGGGCAGACCTGCTCTTTCCCCCCC
>PVKC010029311.1:0-15152 GCA_004027635.1 Crocidura indochinensis
TCTTTTTTGTTTTTTTTGGGCTACACATGGCAGTACTCAGGGGTTATTCCTGGCTCTGTGGTTAGGAATCATTCGTTTGATGCATGGGGACAGATGGGATGCCAGGCTTTATATCCAAGTCTGCCATGTGCAAATCAAATGCTATATATAATAACTTCAGTCATTCACTTCTAAATTTTAAGTTTGTAAAGGAAGAACTTTTGTTTTGTTGTTGATATAATTTAAAAAGAGAAAATTGGCAGCCAATGGTCATAAAAATAAAATAAAGACAAAATAATTATTTTAAAATAAATAAATGATTGTTAATAAGGGTCCAAATAAACTCAAATATTACTCAAGCATTATATATGATTGATCATACATTTAATACCTTTATTTTGTTTCTGTATTGTATAAATTATATGAGACTTAATGATTATAATGGTTTCTGAAACAGTTTCTCTTCTACATTTCAAAAGCACCAAACATTGATAAAGTTTATAGATTGGTCACTATTTGTTGTGTTACCACTACAGGATTCTCTTCTCAGTGAAAGGCCCACAAATCTTACAATCGTTTTCAATTTGATTTCTACTTTATGTCTTTTAATTCTCTTTTCCCTCAAATTTGTTTGCAGTAAATTTCACCTCAAAAACTTTGCTCCACACTTCTATTTTTATTATACCTGTGACTAACTTGTTATCTTCTTAAAAAAGCTTATTAACTTTCATTGTCAGGTAAAGGCTTTCTCATTAATTGAACCACATAAAATTAAACCTCTAATTATCGTCCCAGTATCTAGATTCTATGTCTATCTCTGTGTTATTTATTGCATTTTATGCCATCAATATACCTTATATTTTACCACTTGGTTTTCTTTATTATCTGACTTCCACACTAGAATGTAAAATTAATAAGGATGGTCTTTTTTGCATATCTTATCCTTCACAATTAAACTCTACCTGTCATATTTTTATTCTTAATTAGTAATTATTTAGAGAACAAGAGATGGGATAATATCTAATTAAGCATCTATATAAATGTTTATAAATAATAAATGCATGTATATAAAATATATTAAAATGTTTAAAATAAAAATGAACGTCTATTTTAATCTACTTTAGAAAAATGGACTGAACTAAAGAACTATGTACTATTTACATAACACAAATATGTGCAAAATGGTTTGAAATCTATGAGATTTTGAACTAGACAAAAATATTATTGACATTTGAAAATTAATAGGTAATATTTAAAATAATTTTAGAATATTATTAGACTTTAAAGTGGAATGGCCCCCTATGAGACTAAACAAAATTATACCTTAAATAACATAATTTAAATTTCTACATCTTGACTCTCAAGGACTCTCAGCTGCAACAAAACAATTCACCACTACCTAATTTAAAAAAAAAACAAAAAGTTCTTTTAAAAACCCTTATTAGAAGATACTGGGCAAGTATTTGGAAAATTAATAGCATAGAGGTGAATTTATGCTTGTGTCTCAACAGGAAAACAATAGAGTCTAAAATTCTACCATGAGTAGACACAAGAACCAGACATCTCTCCCCTTTAAAGAGTTGATGAGACAACTCATACTAATCAAAAAAATTCGTTCAACCAGAAGGGAAAATCTCAGAAGAGGCACAAATGGAACTAGAACCATGACACCTGATGTCAACTGGAAAGACTTCAAGAGAAAAGGGAAACAAGAGAAACTGGTGTTCAATAATCAGGAAGTATCTGAAACCCAGGGAATCTATTTTTAGAAATGATATCTAAAACTACCCCTAATTATTACTTATAATATAAACCCTCTCAGCAGTGGCACCATTTGTACTGGGCAAACCTCATCAATCCTTGTTTGTTTTATCCCCCTTCATTTATTTAGTAATATAATACTATGCAAAGAACTATCCGAGAACCATTAACACAAGTTTCTATTAATGATCAAGTTTTTTCCTTTGATGTTTTATTTTACTTATAAGTAGAGATACATGAGATATACAGTTACAAAGTTGTTCATAACTAAATTTCAGTCATACAATGTAGAACACCCTTCACCAGTGCACATTTCCTACTAATAATGCCTTCAGTTTCCTTCTAGCCCTCATCTGTCCTCCTCTCCCTTTCTGCCTCTGTGGCAGATATTTTTCTATGCTTTCTCTCTTTCTCTTGTCACTCTGTCTCTCTGCCTGTCTGTCTCTATTCTATTTTCCCCCTTTTATACACTGTGTCTTGAAATAGTGTTACTAAAGGGGTAGCATGCACGTAGCTTTATCTCTTTCCAGCACCAGATTCTTAACCCAAGATACTGAGGAAGATAAGAAAATCTTTACTCAACCTGGTTGGAGGCACTGGAGTAATCAGTTGAATATCTCAATCAAGGGCAACATAGTCTGATATATAAATGTAGACTTCTCTGTGACCCTACTTTAACATATATAATATTTAATGTATAATATATACAATTAATATATATATATACTTCCTTTTAAGTATTCAGTGTCTTGAATGAAGTAGAAAATAAACATGACATTCCACCCCCATTTGTCCAACAATATTTTATTATATCAGTAATGATTAATTAAAACACAAAATGAAGTATTGGGAATGCTTCATGGAATTGTTGAAATAAATCTCATAAAGCTGGAACGTGAGGATACCATTAAGATAGGAGCTAGGATATTAATTCTTTTATTGATAAATTTTTACATCAACAACCTGTTCCAGCTCCAGAGATGGCAGTAACCCCCCACCTCTGCCACTCCAGATGAAACAGCTCCTCAAAAACAACATCATCTTCAACCCTGGGGGTTAAGTGGTGATCCTAACTTAGTGAACCAATGTCGTCACCAAATAACACTGATGCCAGGCTAAATTTACACCCCAACATACAAGGTTAATTGTAGAGAGTAAGACAAACAAATAGGTAAAGACTGTCTAAACTTGAGGGTTGCCTAAACAGCCACATGAGCTACTCAGGTGCGCTCACATTTTGGCCATTTATTTGGAGCAATATTGCTCTTTGTCCCTGGTTTACCTAAAAGACCCTAGATTGTTTTATTTACTTGGCTTTTGTTATGTTTTATTTTGTTTTCCTGAGCTGTCTGCTGCCCTTAAGTCTGTATCCAGGGGCCATCCTTAGGGTTTTTGCTAATGGAGGGAGAATTTCCCAGAGGAAAGTTTGCTTTCAATATTTTTTAGAATAATTCCTATGTTTTTTTCTCATATGCATAATTAAATTGTTTATGCCTATTGCGAAATCTTGAGGCAATTTGTAAATATTTAACCAATAAAGAAAAAAAGTTCCACCTATTTTTCTTACATAATGAATGAAGTATCTCTTTAAATACGTCTATTTCTATGCACTAGAATATTTTAAAAGTGAAAAATAAAATTTTGGTTTACTTTTCAAATAGAGAATACTAAAATGTTTAATTTTAAATGATCAATAAGTAATAGGAATATTACATATAACTTTCACTTCTTAAATTGACACTCAAGAATTCTTTATCATTTATAGCAAGTGTGAGAACAAAGAGGAGGATTAAACATTGATTCTCAATACATTGGGAGGATTAATGTTTCTATAGAGAAAATTTCTGAGAAACTCAAGATAGATTGGGGCATTTTGCAATAGTAATTGATGTCTTAAAAACACACAGCAATAGGTTTAAAAACGAAAGGATTAAAAAATTGACCATGTAGTCCCCTCTTTAATATCATCTTTCAAATAGCTGAATATGTAATGCACATTTTTAAAATAAGAATTGCTAATGTAATGACAAAACAGTCTGCTAAAATGAACTATTTATTTACATTATTCAAGAGAAAGCTTGACTTATTACAAGGCAGTTTGAATCTTTTACAGAATGAGATTGTGGCTACAAACTCAGAGTTCAGAAAGAATTCACTTAATTGCATAAAGAATTTGTTTGCTTTCTTTTCCTAAGTTACTTATATTATTAGGGCATAAGTATGGACTTCTCAGAATTACTTATAATGTTAAATAAGAATCATATTTATTAAAATGCATTAATGAATTCTTACAGTGATGCCTGCTTAATATATAGGTGTTAACAAAAAAATTTATTTACTTGACACGATAAGAAGAGATTACTACAGTGTTTATGAGTATCACATGATGTAATTGTGGAGAAAAAATGTGTTCTGCAATATTTTCAGAAGAATAAGAAGTTTAGTGACTAGTTTAATTTGTTACCACTGGTATTCAAAAGTACACATGTTCTTTAAAAACTATTGATTTTGCTTGTGGATCAATCAGGTTTATCATCTGAATAATGATAACAATGTGTAACTTAATGAGTCTTTGGGTAAACCTGTAAAACTATATTGTCTGTCATAATACAAATCATTCTAAAAAAGAAAGATACTTAGCAATATTAGGCATATTTAGCATCATTTAGAAAATTGTTGAAATGATACAGAAATGCATTCTTAAAAATAGTTTATGTATTTCTAATTCTTCTAGTGTAGGTCTTATTGAGAATTTAAAGGATATACTTCGTCATTAGAGAG
Organism: Crocidura indochinensis; assembly: GCA_004027635.1. Lineage (NCBI taxonomy): Eukaryota > Metazoa > Chordata > Mammalia > Eulipotyphla > Soricidae > Crocidura > Crocidura indochinensis. Next base: position 4,522 of record PVKC010029311.1, read on the forward strand.
ATAAAATTTGTGAGGATTAGAGTTCCAGCACTTATTCTAAATTATATCAAGCATTCTGAAGGAAATTAAAAACTAAAAAAGGCTTCCCCCTTTCTACTTTGGGGCTATTTAAACACTCCACACATTTCTGTTGCTTCTTCAACTAGTGCCAGTCAACCATTTCAAGTGAATTTTTCACTCAGACTGGTTGATTTTCTGGCCCATTAAGACAGCTGATTCAATTCAACTGAGTTTATATAGCTTAATCCCCCATGCATGTTGATTGTCATATGAAGTGGCAGCAGGCCATAGTTACAGGTAATCTTTCATATAACTCTCTTGTCTCCATTTGATATTTCTGTGACTTTTAATATGAGGGTTGAGGATGATATTATTTGGGGCCTTAAGTTCTAAGAATTGCCTCATTGATTCAGACCTTAAAAAATGTTAAAAAAAAAACCACCTAGCACTTTTATTTATTTATTTTTATTTTTTATAAAGGCATATTTATGAAATTGAGAGCTGATTTGAGTTATTCTGAGAGGTTCTGTTTCCAGTCAAAATATGAGACTTGTCTTTAGATTTTGGAAAAGCTATCTTTCAACTTCATTGATTTCTGAGGATAACAGAGGCATTCAGGTGAATAGACAACATTGGATGGATAGATATGCTGAGAAACATTAATTATACATTAATGTGCTGATAAACCAAGATGCCCTTCAACAGATAAATGAATAAAGATGCTGTGGTACATATACACAATGGAAAATTATGCAGACATTAGTAGAGATGAAGTCATAAAAATGTCCTATATGTGGATGTACATGAAATCTATTATGTTGAGTGAAATAAATCAGAGGGAGAGAGATAGACACAAATAACCTCACTCATATATGGATTTTAAAGAAAATTAGAGACATTATTCTAATAAGACCCAGAGACAATAGAGTTAAGGGTTGTGTATAGAGTGCTTGTTTTGCAAGCACTCTCTGGATTTTATACCCAGCACCATGTATTATTCTTTGAGACCTCTCAAGAGTGATTCCTTAGTGAAGAGCTAGAACTAAACCCTGGGTGGGCACCAATGACTTTAGAACCAAAATAAAAGCATTACTACTGATATTTTATAATGCCCCCTACAATATACATTTGAAAAGTACATTATTATGTTCAAACTCTACTGAGAACATAAGCTTGAATGTGTTTTAAATGATCTACTCATATTTTTTATACTATTTAGGGAAAGGGCTTTATAATTTTTGTGTACTTAGGAATATCAATACTTCCTGAAAAGGCAAATAATCAAACTGCATTTACTAATGAATAATTCATAATAACATAATTTCATAATTTTGAAGTTTATGTTTTTAATTAAATTTGCCGTATTACTGCTAACTAGTTTGGTGATACCTACATTAACTATTTCACAAAGCATCTTAAAATACACATCACAGTCACTTTATAAAATACAAATTAATATAGAAAAACACCTAATACAATTTTCTCTGAAGAATTTAATGTCCAAATGCTATACTCTTTTTAGTCAAATATAAATTAGATTAGCAACTATGGAAAACAAATATTTTCTTAGATCCTATAGATGATTTCTCTAAACTCTGAATAAAATTATTGATATATTCCGAGAAATATGAACCTATGTAGCCTGCAGAGCTGCAAATTTTATTCATAGACATATAAACATCTAATCCCTGTGAATCTGCTGAGCTATTTGACTGAATGATTTACTTCACTAGTGATTACAGATTGATTTTGAATCATATTAAAGATATTTCTGTAAATGTAGATTTTTAGCTTCACCAGTATCATATTATCCTCATATTTTAGTATTTATTGAAAAAGGGTGTTCAAAGAACATTTTTGCTGAACCACTCACTATTTTCAATGCCTATTAAATCTGTGTCTTGCTGCTATTGTATTCCTAAACAAATACACAATCTGTTTGTCTTCTTTTAATTTAACAATTGAACACATTGTCAATTATTTTGTAGTGTTTGCAAATAAAAAATCTAAGGTAAATATAGTCAAGTATGAAAAGTCCATCGATTTATGTAATTTCATCTTAATGGTTTTCATATTATTCTACATGCTCAAATTAATACCTATAAGTATTCTTCTGGCTACTTTAAATACTCTCGCACATTGAGCAGCTTTCTCATTGAGCTATCCATAATGACTTCTAAATGTTATCCCTAAGAGGTTCAGCTAATTCAGAACCCATCAGTGTGTAGGGAAAGTTTAAATTATGTTTTGCAATATGCATTACCTTGCACTTATCTGTACTAAATTTAATCTGTCATCACATTGCCCAATCACCCACTTTAATTAGATCCTTCTGGATTTCCTCATAATCCTGCAAATTTTTTCATAACCTAAATAATTTGTGTTGATCAGCAGAAATTTAACACCTCACTATTTACTATATATTTCCAGATCACTCTCATAGTTTAACAGCCCTGTTATCAGCATCTTGAGAACCTTGCTATGAAGCTGCTTCCTCCAGAGATACCTCTACACTTTATTTCAAATAAATTAATCCATATTTATCCGCAAGAAAGCATCCCCTTAAATGATACTAGTGTTGGCTCAAATTAGTTTCAGGGAATTTTTAATCTGAAATGTATTTTGGCAACTATCTATTGAAATTTATATCTTTAGAAAATGCTATAAATGCTACATAGAGAGAAGAATTAATAGAGTGAAAGATTTCTAATATTTATTCCAATTGCAAGGACAACACATATTTACAGTTACATTAGAGGTTTAAAGAATATGAAAACATTGTAGTAGTAGTTGTTGCCATAGAGCCCTAGATTTATATTGTGTACTTTGCATATCAAAATTTAACTCTTCGAATATGGTTAGCTCTCATGTGATCACAAATAGTGAAATTTAAGTTCAGAATAGTTTACTTTAATTGTATTTTTCTGCTTGATCATAAAGATTCACAATTATTTTTTGTTTTGTTTGGGGGACACACTCAGTGGTGTCCTTCTCTGCTCAGAAATAACTCCTGGCAGGCTCTGGGGGCCCTTTGGGGTGCAAGAGATCAAACCTAATTTTTATCTGTGGAAGACAAACACCCGACCCTTTGTGCTATTGTTATGGCCCCCTAAAGATTGCCAGCTATTTTATAATGTGAAGTCTGCTAAATATCTCTCTCCTCATCTTTCATTTTCTCTAACATAGCTTGAGAAACCACACAAATTCAGTAAATATCAATTGTTCTTTATCAACTCAGCATAAACCTTGTAGCATTAAAGAGAATTTTATTTTTTAAAGTTTCTCACAGATTTGTATTCTCAAGATGGCATAATTTATCTTCAAGCTCTCTAATTTTTTTTTCGGGTTTGGGGTAACTCTGTGCTTTGCTGGCTCTGAGCTTAGGGATCATTGCTAGCAGGACTCAGGACTCTATGAAGTGCCTGAAAACCAATCCGGGTGTTATTTTTTGTAAGATCTGCACCCTGTCCACTAGTCTATCTCAAATCACTTATTATGGTAGTATAAAATGACACTCTGGAGAAAGTTCTAATTGTAAGGCACATACATGCCCAGCATGCTAAATTCTTATTCGCAGAGTTGCACACCCTGAAACACTGTTGGATACAATTGTAGTAGTACCTAATATCATCAAGTATGACTTTAGTGACCCTAAAAAGGCTCCCCTACTACTGACTTAAGCACCTGACACTTGACTCATGACACCAGACACCTGACCTAAGTACTGGTGACCCTAATCTATGCTGACCTAGCCTTTCTGAACTACATCTTTCACTTAAAAACAAAACCAAAACCAAAATACACAAAATAAAAACTATATACAATATATATAAAACTAGATAAGTACACATTAAAATTAAACATTTAAGCTTGATAATGTTATATTCGTTGCAGAAAATTATCTCATTGTTAATAAGTAATCAAGTCTTTTAGATTGTATACTTTAGAGCCTAGAGTAGAAGAGTTCTTGTTGATCCCAACTGTTTGTATTTCTCTAGAACTTTATATTTTATCCAATCCATGTTGTTGAAGACTTTTGTTTTGCTTTTTTGGAAATGACAATGGATCATCTTTCTGCTTTCTAATTATCATCTCTATCATAGTCCACCTTTAATAATTACATAAGACATTTATCATATCTCCACTGTAATATTTAACAACTTTTCTAGTATTGGATACAAAGTAATGTCCTGTATTTGCTCCTACAAATTGCCTAGCCAAGAAAGTCTTTGTACATCAATCTTTGCTCACATAACCTTAGGAAAAATTTCTTGAGAGGGAATTGCTAGTTTAAAGAATATGAACATTTTAAAAGTTTTTGAAACATAATGCCAAATTGTTTTCAAAAAGGCTGCACTAATTTATATTTCTGTCAAAAGTGAATGAACATGCAGCTTCAATTTGCCTTGGGGTGGAGTTGGAACTGGGAATTAATTGTATTACATTATATGGCACTTTGGATGAATTTTGCTTCTCATCTCTGTAACTCTGTGTTACTCTTATTATTATATATTGGTGTGCGTGTTTAATTATTAGAAAACCAATATTTTCTGATTCGAAAGAGCTGTGTCTTTTCCGGGACTTGCACATAGTGACTAAAGAAGAGAGTAAATGATATACAGGCTAGCATAAACTATACAGAGGTAAACCCCCAAATGGCATCGTTAAATTGCTAAATGTTTTTTAAGTTTCTCACACAATTTTCCTATAAAAGTACTTTCATATTGAAGAAAATGACAATGAGAGATTCTGTCAAATTAAGTTGCATTTTTATCTAAGACAATGCAAGGATCTAATAGTACTCACTGTCTCTGATATCAGTGCTGGAAATACAAACAAAAACAGATATCTCAATTAAATATACTCCCACAGCATGAGGAGTGACATGCATGCCACCATTCAAGATGAACTAGTTGAGATTAAAAAGCTGTATTTCAAGAATAACCTTCACATTTATTTTATTACACATGAGATGACTCAGTGGGCAAATTCTGTTTTGAAAATACTGTATAAGGCTGCAAATATTTTAATTAACTAGAATATAGTCTAATGACATATTTCTGGGCACTACTGGTGGCTTACTGAAAATTTCTACTTGCACAAGTCAATAGCCTGAACTCTGGCTGAGAGTATACCTCAATGTTAAGGTACATGATTTGCATGTAAAAATTTTTGCTTAGTGCTGCTTCTTAGACACTGCATTTACAGATCTGGATATATAGTTAAACAGATTTAACTTAGTTTTTCTTGTATGAGACCCAATATTCAGTCTCTGAAGTAGGCAAAATTGGGGGTAGTTATTAGACTATATTTGTTTCATAATAGAACTGTAATCTTCCTAAATTTAAATCACAGAATAAGTATATCATTCAATATACCCAGGGTAGATGGGCTAAATAAGCTGTAGTCATTTAAATGAAATATAATATTGAGAAGTGGGACTATATCTCAATCATATATATATATATATATCTCATATATATATATGAGATGATAGGTTTGAATCCCAGCCCTTTAAGGATGGGGGAGAGGAGATGCAGAAAGAAGAGGTGAAATAAAAGAAAAATGAAGATTAGTTAAATATTACATATGAATTACATATGATTTCTCAAAATTGAGAAACAATTCTCTGTGAAGACTGTCATAAAGAATTTGGTAGTGGAATTATCTCTAGTGGAAATGCTTTATTCAATGTATTCTAATTTTTGTTTCCAGATATTGTGAATAAAAGTACTTCAATGTGCTTTTTACAATATAAAGGTAATAAATGTTTTCTGTGGGCGTGCTTGAATTTGTAAGAGCATGTTATTAGTACTTCTCTGGAATATAGGCATGTGTACACCTATATGTATATATTTTATATCTTGACTCATTATCCTACAACATTCATTACAAAGATAAGAGCCAGAAAAATAAAGATGTATTTTCAAATAGTGCGATTATTATTTCAGGTATTTAAAAACTCTGCTTTGGGGGCCAAAGAGTTAGTACTGTTGGTAAGGTTAGCCACGCATGAGGCTGACTGACCCTCATGCATGTAGATATTTGTTCTCTGACATTCTACATAGACTCCTGGATCCTATCAAAAGCGAATCCTGAACACATAACTAAAATCAAGCTCTGGAGATAGCTGAGTGTGATTTATGAACAACAGAAAAATACTAAATGAAACTTCCAATTTTGTTCTAAGTCAAATTAACCATTTAGAAATGGCATAATCTCAGTCATAAGCGCTAAGCAGACATATGTTGAACTAGATGAACCACATCCCTATATAATAGAAACAGTTTTTCTGTTATTTCATTTATCTTCTTCAATAATGCTAGAGCCTTGGAACAATTTCATCCATTTGACATAGAAAAAGGGGGAATTTAAAGCAATCCCACGAAGTTAAAATTTATCAAGTGTGTGAAAAAATTTTAATTATATTTTTGCTTTGTTGAAAGGCATGGGTTTATTTTGTTTTGTAATATTTATAATGCTAATTTTCTCTATTAGCTTTCCTCTGGAAAATAGGAACCCCAATAGAGAATTTTTAATAACTGGATTAGTGTCTCTCTAAATACTTTACAGAAGAAAGCATTAAACACAATTGATTGATATATCAGTACCAGTAAAATCATGTTGTTTTCTGGATAGCTGTTTTTATTTTTATCTTACATCAATTATGAGGCATAACATTGATAGCATACATTTTCCATGCTAGCTCTGGAATGATTCAAACTAACAAGGGAATAGTACTACATATTCTATTTTAAGAATACTTTGGCAGTTCTTGATCTTTTTGATTGTCAATACAAATGTAAATAGAATAGAAAAAAACTGAATATTTTTGTTATGTAAAAAAAAACATAGTCACTGTATTTCAGCCAAAATAATAGAAGCTTGCTGAAATGCTTTTAAGCTGATCAATTTTATACTTTTAGAAGTCACAAAACATTTTATCCTGACTATTTTAGTTCATAAAAAAGTGAATTTTGTTTTATTTTATAGAAATACTTATCACAGCAAGGTCAAGTCTATATTATTTTTACAAAATAAAAATTTGTTTTTACTTTTAGAAAAATCATATCTACAGCAGTATGTTGATTTATCAGATAGTGTTATATGCTTGACCATTGGAAAGCAATTGCTTCACCACGATATTGTAGGTTTGTACTTAAAGCAAAACTCAGATACAAAAGAGATTTTGCTTTAAAGGTGTTTAGAGTTTTTGTAAGGTTTTAACAATATAGAAAACTTTTTTACAAAGAAAGAAATTTAATTATCTTTCCCTCTATTTAAGATGACAGAAAAAGTAACACACAAACTTTAGGATAATTTAAAGAATACTCTTTAGTCACTTCTCAATTATTTCCTGCCTCAAAGTTGTTCTTATTTGTTTTGAATTTTAAGAAAAATAATTTATTTAAAGAACAGAGTGATAGGCTAGTTGGTAACATGCTTGCCTTGTATGTAGCCACCCTTGACTGATTTGATCCCAGGCACTACATATGTTCACTTGAGCACACCAAGCGTGATCTCTATATGTAGAGTCAGGAGAAAACCCTGTGCACAGCTTGGATGAGCCTCTAAAACCAAACTGAACCAAAAATAATATTTGTATTCTTTTACATTATAATCAATAATGAATGTTTATAGGTTTAGTAACACATTTTTCAAGTAAAGCTAACACACATATTAGATATTATTTTATATAATTTTACATTAAGACCTCTGATTTATTTCAAATATGTAACAGAATATGTTGAAGTAGATCTGTGTGGGCATACACATAGAATGATGAATAAAGTTTTTGTAAAAGAAAATTCTTGTTTATAATTACGTTATTTTTATGGTTATTGATTAAAGTAAAATCAAGAAGTGACAGTAATCTCATACATAATACACTTCTCAAAATAAAGCAGAAGATGTGCAAATTAGTCTTCCGAACCCGTAGTAAAATTCAGGCAAGATTGATTTCATCTAAAACTTTCAAAGGCAAGATTGTTTCATAGAAGTTCAATTATAATGTTGTCATTCTCTTGTACGGCTTATTGTATTTACAAAATGAATATTATGAATATTTCAAATAAGATATAAGCAGTAATATAATTTATATTCAACATTATATTTTACTTGCAAAACTGTCAGACATTTTCATGTGCTTGTGAAATATATGTGATGAATATCCTTTGTTTTATTTAAAGTTTAAGGCAATGAATGATGTTTATTTGATTATGCTTTAGCGCTTAGCTGAATGAATATTAATCTAATATTTTTATGCATAAGACAATAGTATCTAGAAAATGGCTCACTCTTAACTTCCTGTGGGAATCAAAATGTTAAGAATATTTATTTTGTATCTTTTCATTAATTTTAATATGAATACAAAAATTTCAAGATTTAAATTTTTAATGAGACTCAATTATTTTACAGTGTATATCAAGTGAATGAGCAGGAAACTAAGATAAGTGAACAATGATGAAGTAATCCAGTGTAAACCTCCTAAAATGTTGCCTAATTTATTTTTGTATTGCTTTATTTAAGCACCATGGTTAGAAAATTGTTCATAGCTAGATTTCAGTCATAGAATGTGCATCACCCTTCATCAGTGCAATGTTCCTGCCACCAATAACACTTCTTTTCCATCTGTCTCTGGGGCAAGCATTTCGCCTTCTCTCTCTTATCAATTATCTTTCTATTATCTATCCATCCATTCATCTATCTATCTATCTATCTATCATCTATCTATCTATCTATCTATCTATCTTCATCTATCTATCATCTATCTATTTATTATCTATCTCCCTTCCTCTACCACTCTCCCTCCCTCTCTTTTTCTTTTCATTTTTGACATTGTGGTTTGAAATATTGTTAAAGGAGATGCATGTCATTTTATCAAAAATACTTGAATCTGAAACCATCCGAACCTACTAACACAATCATTTGTGCCCAAGACACACTAGAATCTCTATGATCACTCAGAAAATAACTTTGTTCCATTATAGGCTTAAATTTACATACATATTACTCCTTTTTCGAATTGACTTCAAACATTTTAAAGTGACCTACTTTTCTTCTGAGAATTGGCTACAGATCTCCTGTTCAAGTACCTCCAGAATTAACTAATCTACGGAAAGTGAGAAATTTCCATCTAAGCATCCCAGAGAAAGACAATGAGGGTGACCCAAAATTGTTAAGCCAGAGTCTCCTCAGAGATCTCCATTGTCATTCTACCTTATGAACTGCTCTCCTAGTAAATTATTTGGCCACCCCAAGACTCAAATCCAATGAACCTGTGAAAAGTTATCTTCAAAGTGCACTGATCTTAAAAGTTTTCTAATTTTTTTTACTTCCTCAGAAGTGTCAAATAAATACATTTTAAAAAAGAGATAACAATGATTTATATACACAAATGATTACTATAATTTAATAAGTTAATTAGTGATTTCGAGTACTAGGAAACCATGTGTTTAAAAACTTACATTGGTGAGATGATGCTTATAACTATGACATAGATAAGATAAATAACAATTGCCATCTAGTTATTCAAATGCTAAAGAAGTTGAGGTCAGAGATTTATAGGCTGCCAAATTTAAAATAGCACACATATATTGAGATTATTCTGCATACTAATTACAGTGATAGATAGCCTGTGATAGATACCTGTCTAAAATGAGTTCTACATGCGAAATTTTCATTTAAATCATTTATCTAGGACATCACTAATTTAGAAATATTATTTGTCACTGCACTATTTGCTTTAGAATCATGATCAAGATCACTTTTCTCTCAGATCATGCAGAAGTAAATTTATACTCCAAGATAGGTATGAGATGACAGATACTACACTATGAAAATCTTCAAAAGCAAAGTTTCTTTAAATATAAAATTATCTGATTTGGTCTTTGGAAAAAATGAGCATAAACAAAATAGCTTAAACTTTAGGCAATAAGGAATGTAATACCTGTAAAGAAATATATAAAGACTGACCAAGATATTTAAAATATTTTCCAACATAAAAGGGCAAGAAAAATAATCTTAGTGTTACTAAGTTAGATAAATTTTTGAGTAGTGATAGGTTCAATATTCCTTTTTTGTGCATTTTCGGTGAAGAATGGCATTTCTTTGCTTACTGGCAACATCAACAAGAACATTTAATCTTAAATCAATTATTAATTAATTATTTAATTATGTATCAGGATCATACTAGGACATTTAAATCAATCACATATAAAGTTATCCAAATGTAGTTAGCATTGTGATCTTTTTATCAACACCCATCATATAAAGAAGTTGTTAATTTTATATAGTATTCTTTTTTTTGTTTGTTTGTTTGGTTTTTGGGTCACACCCAGCAGTGCTCAGGGGTTACTCCTGGCTCTATGCTCAGAAATCGGTCCAGGCAGGCTGGGACCATATGGGATGTCAGGATTCTAACTGCTGTCCTTCTGCATGCAAGGTAAATGCCATACTTGCATGCTATCTCTCCGCCCCTATATAGCATTCTTAAAGTAAAGACCTTTTTATTATAAGTAAAACTTTAACAATTTTACATTCTATTCAACCATTTTATTTTATATAATTTTAAATATTTGTTCATCTAAGCCTTAAATTTTTTTTTGTCCCCAATTTCCAATCCAGACCAG
>PVKC010029312.1:0-15164 GCA_004027635.1 Crocidura indochinensis
CGATGACCTTTTGCATGAAAGGCAAACGTCTTACCTCCATGCTATCTCCCAGGCCCCTCCAGTAGAATTTCTAATACACATTGGTTAGGTTCTCTAATCTTTACCCTTTAAACTAGATATACCTAATTTCAATACATTCTGAATTAATCTATAATCAGCACATAGCACTGTGTGGTTAAAGGAGAGCATTGTATTGATTTGTATTATTTGTATTTGTATTATTTTATAGCAAGAGCTAGAATTTTTATGCATAACATTTAATTATCACTGCAGTTTTGGTAGTGATAATTGAAATCTAATCTCAGCATATTTAATATTTATTATGCAGTTTGTTATCTGTAAACATTGCACTGTATAATAGATCTTCAGGAATTTTTTTTCTTGCCAGTTGCAATTATGGAAGTACCATTATGGAAGTCATTTTCTCATTGTATAATGCCCTTTGTTTTTTCTTCCCTACTGTCTTTCAGCAGTTAGAAGAAGAGAATGCACAGATTTTGAATTAAGATTTGTTGATTTGAAGATTACCCCTCTACTCAAGAAAATGAGTTCAGATACCCTATGCATTAATATATCATGTTCTTAGCACTTGATATTGTACTTCTTTCTACGTCATGGTCATAGCCACCTGACTGATAAGTATATCAATATGGGACCATGTCTTAGAAAAATTCATGTAATTTAATCCTTCATATATTATCCTGAATATCTAATAACTAATACTGTGTATGGATTGATGGCTGTATTTGCATCATTTTACATTTACTAGCTGGAACATCTAGGTGCTGTTAACATGGGAGACTTTTTTTTCCTTTATTTGTTGTACTTCTTTTCTTATTTGTTGCAGAATAACTAATTTAATAACTGTCGCTGTTATTTAATTTTAAGAAAACGTCACTTTTTCTCTAATCTCAGTATTCTTCCTAGTTAATTCTGATCATATAAAATATTTTCTTACATTTGCTCCCCTTTTTTTCTTTTTTTCTCTTTTTAAAATTTTATTTATATGTACAGCTTCTAGATAGGGGCTTCTGCCTTTTTCACAGGGCCTTAGAAAATAAAAAGTATTCTGCCTCATATTTTTATGTCTTCCTACGAACTGAGAAAAGGAAAATAAAAGTACATGGGACACTAGGGGCCAAAAGGTCCTAGGAGCATAGATTGGAAATTAAAAAAACGTCAGCAGAGCAGAATCAAAAGACCCAAACTATAACAAGCTATACCCAAAATGTACTGGGTATGCTAGCAATCTAGGAGGCTAAGGGTAGAGGTACAGGATGCATGCCGGGATCTATGGTGGAGAAAGATTAACATTGATGGTAGGACTGAACTAATTCACTGTCAGTATGTAACTGAAATACAACTGTGAAAGACTTACAATTCACATTGGTCTTAGTAAAAAATATGTTCAGAAAAGAAAAGAAGGTGTAAAATGTAGTATCTCAAGATTGCATTTGCCAGAATATGAACTGTTCAGTACGAAACATTCTACTTAAGAGTGTTGGAGAAGAGAGTAGAGAGAAGACAATGACTATGACAGAGGGAAATGTTCAGTCAGGAGAAGGAGATGCTGAAAGAAGCAAAATGTTATGCATGAAACCCTATCAGCAACCTACTGTAAACCACAGTGCAAAACCAGAACATAAAAATTAAAAGCACCTCTTGAGGAATATACTGCTGGGTGGTAGGCAGATGCGGTGGGGGAATCGGTGGAAGGAAGTAGACACTGTTGAAGGGATTGGTGTTGAAACACTGTATGCCTGAAACTCAACCATGAATAACTTTGTGGTTTCACAGTGGCTACATAAAAAAATTAAAAAAAATTTAAAGATTAAAAAATATTTTTCTTTTACATCTTATTTTAGATTCTTTCATTTAGACTCCGATAAAAATCTAATAGGTTTTTTACAGATGTCTTCTCATTTATATATTTAGTTTTTATTGAAGTAATTCATAAAGCTTACACATTACTTTTCTGATTTTATAGAAAATATTTGTCTTTTCATACCTATTATGCTCTTTCACTGGCCCAATCATTAATATGATCTCCTTCTTATCTCAAATGAGAAATGAATACTCATTGATCTATATTTGGCATGGTAGCATTTGGCGGGTTAGTTTTTTTTTTTTTTGTATGTTTTGAGGGTTATATTCTGTGCTACTCAGGGTTTATGCCTGGCTCTCCTCTCAGTGCTTTCTCCTGGTGGTGCTCACGGGACAATAGAGGTGCCGGGAGCTGAATTTGGTCAGCTCAGAGCAAGCTCCTGGCATGTTGTACTTTCTCTCTGATCCTATCATGCTAATATTTTTTAATTATTAATTTAGATTTACTTCAAGGTAGTAATATTATAGTTCTAAGATTTGTTTTTGTTTTGTTTTTGCTTTTTATGGGGGGTCACACCAGGCAGCGCTCAGGGGGTACTCCTGGCTCTAAGCTCAGAACTCGCTCCTGGCAGGTTCAGGAAAACAAATGGGATGCCGGGACTCAAACCACTGTCCTTCTGCAAGCAAGGCATATGCCTTACCTCCATGCTATCTCTCCGGCCCCAGATATTTTCTTTAATAAAAATCAAGGCACAGGGGCTGGAATGGTGGTGCTAGAGGTAAGGCGTCTGCCTTGCAAGAGCTAGCGCCCCCAAGCATCCCATATGATCCCCCCCCCATGGAACGATTTCTGAGTGCATAACTAGGAATAACCCCTGAGTTTCAATGGTGTGGTCTCAAAACAAAAAAATAAAGCAAAACAAAAAAAAATCAAGGCATAAAATTTAATACCAATCTCTGACCATCCAATTACTTTACATTTTTCTTTCCTTTGTTATTTTCTTATGGTAAGCTTAAAGTCTGACAGGCTAAGTTTTTATAACTTAATTAATTATATATTAGTTATATAAAATGACTATATATTTATATATAATCTTGCCTTTCTTATAAAGTAATGGTCATAAAGATAAAGAAGGAAAATTACTTTGTTTATTATTATACTATATGGGACAATGGTTTATTTATAGTAGTTATTGAAAGATAATATTAATATGTGAATTCACTATTGATACTGATCTTTATTCCTGATCATGTCTTCTAAATGCTGCCCTTAAATGCCCCCTGTAGACTTAATTTCATCCATTAATTAAAATGGGATATTTGTTTTCAAAATGTTCTGCTATTCTTCCAGCTCTTTCCATGTTTATTGAATATTATATAGCTATTTTATAAGAAAGAAAGTTATAATAGAAAAAAGTGAACATTTTATTCATGTACTGTGCAGAAAATACATAGGATAAGATTCAAAAAAGTTATGAGCCAAAAAGTGTTTCCAACCTCAGGAATAAGCTGGTATGGTCTCTTTTGTAAAGAAGAAGGAAACATCAGTTGGCATTAAAACTATGGGACTACCATTGATTTATTAGATATCATTATTTATTAGATATCATATATTCATTATTGAGTAGAAATAAAAATTATCAGACTTAAACACCAAATCCAAAGCAAACTACAACAGAATCGATACCCAATCTACAACAAGCTACACAGAAGAGACCACTTATATTAGCAGTCCAGGGGCAAAGGAGGAGGCGTTATGAGATGCATGCTGGGAATAGGAGTGGAGGGAGGACAACATCGATGGTGGGAATGCCCCTGATCAATGTCACTATGTACCTAAAATACTACTGTGAATGATTTGTAATCCACTTTGGTCAAAAGAAAAATTATTAATAAAAAATAAAATAAATAAAATTATATCTTATTCTCATCAAAAACATGTTTTTCATTACTGCTGATAGTTCAGTACTGTTAACTTTCAATTCAAATGCATTAGACAAAAATATAGTATTTTATATTTCTTAAAATTAATAGTATACAACAGATATATCAAAATGATTTATAGGTAATTTGAGTATTAAAATGCTGACTTTTTAATACTTGATCATTATCTCAGATTGTCAAAGGACTCCTTGATAAAATTGTTCAGAATCATTAAATTACTAAATAAAAAATGCCAGAATCCAACCAAATTGGTTTCCTTGCAAATAACTTGAGTTAACCATGAGGTTCACTAAGATCACACTATATCACACTCCCAAAGCATAAATAGCTAAAGTTAGACAAATTTACATGCATACCCAGAGGTAACTGATCTTCAGGGGTGCATGTATAGGACATAGAGAACTCTTATTTGTTTCTCTGCCAATTTCTTGTGATGTTTCTTTATTCAAACCATAATTGCTTTGCTAAAGATTCCACTGAGCCAACTGAAAAGATGAATGGAATTTAGGTCTCTTTTGTGAGAGCTAAGAGGAAAGAGAAAGGACACAGTAAAGCTTCTATTGACCCAACTCCAAATCCAGTGTGTCGAACTAGGAAATTGTTCATTCAGATGAAAGCCAAAACATATCTTAGCCTAATGTGGCTGAGACAGCAAAATCAATTCTAAACAAAACAGCTCTGTTTAGTAAATGTGAAAAGAGAAAAAAAATCTGCATAAATTAAAATTGATATTAGACATAACAGATGTGTAGTTTGGGGCTCATATTTCTTTAATAAAATGCTGTTCAATGTATGCTATTTTTATAAATTAAAATTTCTTCATCCGATGGAAGAAAATGTTATCTTGTTAATAGAGCAGTACTTCAAAAATAGTTCTTTTAATATTATAATTAGATTATGCCTTGACATGCCCTTTCTTTTCAAGTACAGAATGGATTTATTGCCCCTTTGATTATGTTATATCCAAATCCAAAACTATTTTCCATATTTAAAGATAATTCTTCATTTTTGTTATTCATTATATATTTTAATGATAAACAACCGAAAGGATAAAGCAATCTTTATGATTCTATGACTCATTCAGAGAAGAAATTATTTTTAACTGATTGACTGCACATTGTTAATGCCATGAAGCATATATTTATTACGAGATGCCTTCGACATGAGATCAGTTTGTTAGCAATGCTTTTTCATCCAATATTAAAAATTGGTTGGCTATGATACAAGTGCTATGATTTATTTATTCTGTGCATTTCCTTTTTATCCATGCCTTGATAGATAAAATATAGAATTAATAACTGTCAATCTATATAAATCTTTGAAAATATAGATAACAATCATTTCCATATATTATGCTCTTACTAAGATATCCTTTTTTCCTAATTTTTAATAGCAAACAATGTTTTACTAAGTTGTTCGTAATTCAGTCATTTTTAGGCCTTAAATGTTCAAAGAACAGTCTCACCACCAGTGTGACCTTCTCTTCACCAATGTCCCCAGTCTCCCACCCACTACCACAACCTGCCTCTTGCAGACAAAAACAAAATTACTTCAATTTGCTTGTCAAAATGCAAATGGACTTATCTGTTACTATACCTTTAAAGACGTGAACATCACCTTTAAAACCCCTCTTTACAATTGTCAATGGACTGGGTATTAAAGGGGAAGCCTGATGGTTAGAAAAGGGGAATGTCAGAAGGAAAGCCAGAGGAAAACCAGCAGGCTGGGGGCCTCGGAGAGGAGAGGGTGGTGGTGCCTGCATATCTCTCTCTCTCTCTCTCTCTCTCTCTCTCTCTCTCTCTCTCTCTCTCTCTCTCTCTCACTTTCTCTCTCTCTGCACAATCTATTCTTTCTTCTCTCTCTAGGTTTGTTTTGTTTCTTTACATTTCTCAAAACTTAGATCAACAAGGATCAATTTGAAATGAATATTATATTTCTCCATGATGTTACTGATTTAATCGAATATGGACCCAAGGATTTACTATGGCTGGGCTATGGTTGGTGCTAGTTGAGTCTTTTGTGTAACATTTAGGCTCACTGAGCTGTGTAGATGACTTAGTAATTTGCCCACCAGATTTCCTGTGATGAGACTGGGCTGACATTTCATAAAATACTGGGTGTTACATGCTAGTTCAGGATTTCTAGATCTAAAACAAAGTTGGTAGTTTGGAAATGTAATAAGGTTAAGTTGTGGACCTGTGCCTTTTCTGTAGAGGATATTGTTGGGTTTCTGTAATTCATGAAGAAAGAAGAATTTGGCTCCCTTTTTCTGAGAGTGCAATCAAGTTATCAGCTAGGGCCAGACTATTTGGGAAGTATCACTGGCCATTATTTTCTTTTGGAACTTGGGAGAAGAGCTGAATTAGTTTTTCTGCCTGGAATATAGCCCTGGAAATATATTTTTAATTTGTCTTGTTAGTGATGTACTATATCCTATAGTCTATAATAGTCTTTCTTTCCTCTGGGAAAAAATTATTTGCTGGACATCATGTTGGTTCTGCAATTGAAATGAATGTTTAGTTTCATAAATATTTTGCTTTGATCATAAAATGGTCATAAAATCAATGAGAAAATATTTTCATTTACTTATATTTGCAAGAGTCTGTTTGATAGATGTTGGTATCATGTTATTTAATAAATAAAAATTTATACTAGACTTTGGAATGCTGTGCTAATAAAAAAACTCATCATTGATTCATGGACCATCCCTCTCTGGAGAAGACCATTTTCTCTCTTGAGTGCATCTTTCACTCTCTCTTTCTTTTAATATTTTAAAATAAAATTATTTTAAATAATGATAATAAAACAATAAAATAAATGATTATTTTAAATAAAATCATTTTAAATAAAATTTATTTTACTTTGTAAAACTAATAAAGCAATTATCCAATTGAAATACAGGCTACTATTTTGAAGCATTTATTTATTTTGCACAAAGATTAAAAGGATAGATTATCTAGTCAATTACTTAACCTAATGTATAAAATTATTATGACAATGAATGAAGACTTCTCTGAAATGAACGTTATTGGGATTGAAAAGGTCTAATTTTTTTGTTTATTTTGAACTTTACCATCAATACTCAGAGATTACTCCTGGAGTACTTCTGGAGTAGTCTGTACTCAGGAATTACTCCTGGTGGTGCTTTGGGGATAAAATGGTATGCAAGAATCCTTCCCTCTATACTATTACTCAGACTACCAAAGGACTGATTTGATTGCTATTAGTTTGTTGACGATCGTTTAGTCATGTACAAATCCCTAAGTAATTTTAAACTTAATGATAACCAAGCAACTTTGTACTAAGATTTTAGAATATATGCAGTACACAATATTTCTTCAAAATATATGGCAGATCCTTATTTCAAAATAAATGTGCCTTATGACATTTTACCATTTTATTTTATACAACTGAATTTTTACGTGATTTTCTCAGCATCTCTTTTTTTGTGTGTGTGGTTTTTGGGTCATACCTGGCAGTGCTCAGGGGTTACTCCTGGCTCCATGCTCAGAAATTGCTCCTGGCAGGCACGGGGGACCATATGGGGCACTGGGATTCGAACCGATGACCTTTTGCATGAAAGGCAAACGCCTTACCTCCATGCTATCTCCTGGGCCCCAAGCATCTCTTAATATACTTAACTAGATAGTTTATGCCTTGTTTAGATGTTATTTTGCCTAGATAGCACAATTACTATATCCCTGAGTCCTAGACCAAGTGCTTGCTAAGACTATTCTCACTTCTGTATTAATGACTTCTCTCTTTCTTTCTAACACACATTCACTCATTCTCTCTCATTTTCTTCTTTTCTTTCTTTTGATTTCTTTCATTCTTCACATTGACAAAATTAAGTTTTTATATATTGAAAACTGATTACAGAGACCAAAATGAGTACTCCTTAATATCTTTGGTAGTAGTCCTATTTCTTCCATCAGCTCAACAAAATACAGCCATTTTAATCAACTTTATACTTTATTTTTTATAATATTGCTTATCCATAATAGATTTCTTTTTTTAAATATATTTTATCTAAACACCTTGATTACATACACGATTGTGTTTTGGTTTCAGTCATGTAAAGAACACCACCCATCACCAGTGCAACGTTCCCATCACCATTATCCCAAATCTCCCTCCTCCCCACCTAACCCCCGCCTGTACTCTAGACAGGCTCTCCTTTTCCCTCATATATTCTCATTTTTAGGACAGTTCAAAGTATAGTTATTTCTCTAACTAAGCTCATCACTCTTTGTGGTGAGCTTCGTGAGGTGAGCTGGAACTTCCAGTTCTTTTCTCTTTTGTGTCTGATAATTATTATTTTTCTTAAAACCCATAGATGAGTGAGATCATTCTGCATTTCTCTCTCTCTCTCTCTCTCTCTCTCTCTGACTTATTTCACTCAGCATGATAGATTCCATGTACATCCATGTATAGGAAAATTTCATGACTTCATCTCTCCTGACAGCTGCATAATATTCCATTGTGCATATGTACCACAGTTTCTTTAGCCATTCATCTGTTGAAGGGCATCTTGGTTGTTTCCAGAGTCTTGCTATGGTAAATAGTGCTGCAATGAATATAGGTCTAAGGAAGGGGTTTTTGTTTTGTATTTTTGTGTTCCTAGGGTATATTCCTAGGAGTGGTATAGCTGGATCGTATGGGAGCTCGATTTCCAGTTTCTGGAGGAATCTCCATATTGCTTTCCATAAAGGTTGAACTAGACGGCATTCCCACCAGCAGTGGATAAGAGTTCCTTTCTCTCCACATCCCCGTCAACACTGTTCTCATTCTTTGTGATGCGTGCCATTCTCTGTGGTGTGAGGTGGTACCTCATGATTTTAGTATTGACTTTGTTCTTTGATTTTAGCATTTTTATTATAAATTAAAATACAACTGCATGGAATCATGCAAAATAAAACCCAGCTTACTAAAATCTCTACATGTCGGAGCTATTTCTAGCTTTCCTTTGGTGGTTGATTTCATTGTGGTTAGAACAAGATCTTTATAGGACTTAAATCTTATATGTTTAGATGCAGATGTTTCATTTATTTCAATGCTGTGGATTGATGTAAGGGACTCTCACACACAAGAATAATACTTTTGCTGAGTTACATTTCCAGAACTAATTCTCAGAATTATACATTTATTGACGCTTATTTTTGGTCCCAACATATAATCTATATTTGAAATCATTTCATGGGTGCTTAAAAAGTAATGTTTAATCAAATTTTTCAAGGATACAAGTCTGTTAAGTCTATGTGGTCATAACTTCATATAAGTTATTATTCACAATTATGTTTTTTATTTATCTATTTATTATTAATAACTTCTAATAGTATTGTGTTGCTATAATGTCTATCTTTAGAAATAACAATTTTTTCATATATTTATATACACTTGAGTTAATTGTATGTTTACTAATGGCAACTCTATCTTCTGGGAGCTGCTTTTGAGAGGGGTGGAGCTCTTGCCTCACAATTCTTGGTCAACCAGCACTGAGAATATGAGGGATTTAGAATGAAATGCTGTTAGATCCTCACCCTGGGAATTATTAGCCCCACCTAATGGTACTCAGGAACTTCCAGGGCCATACTGTATGTCTGGCCACACAGGATCCTTCATTTGGTACAGATAGTAGGGAATTATGTAGTGCAAGTGACTGATCAACGGTCAGCTGCATGCAAGATATATTCCTTAAACCCTATACCATCTCTCTGGTCCTGAAATATGTGATCTCAATGGATGTGCCCTTGATAATTATATGTCAGTCAATTAGTCAATTATCTCTTTATACTTTTAAAAGTACAGTTTATAAAATAAGAAATTATAATTTTTATCAACAATATTTTCTTAACATATTTATAATAGCTTTTCACCATAAATCTCTATGTCTTTATATGTGATGAATGTCTTGATGCATAAAATTGATTGATCCTGCTTACTTATATACATTTATTCATTTTATTTTGAATAGTCAAACTGGGTTATGAAAATTCAGGTATATCTATATATAGAGATATAATTTTATCATTTTATTTCTGGTTTGAGATTTTTGGTATTTCTTTTTCCATGAGTTTAAATCTACCATTTAATTAGAATGGCTTTTCCCAGTTTCAGTTTCCCCCTACATGATCCTATTCCAGACATTTTGAGGGATTGGTTACCTTCTTTTTAGAATCCATCATAAAATTATTTTTAAGAAATAATATAACCAAGCTAATATATTTGTAATCTCTCTTTATACGAAATAGTAAAATGTTATTCCCTCTTATGTGGGTCATTTTTTTAGACATACACCTAGGTAAGAAAATAATGCCTTTATTTGAATTAGAAAAAGTGCTCTTCCAGGAATATGGTTCACATTCCTAAATATGGTTCATATTACTAAAGTGTGGAATATTTTAGTAGCATTTGTGAGGTCTTGTGTTTGAATCCTGGGAAGAATGAAGGACAGAAAATAGGAAATAAAAAAAGATAAATGGAAAGAGAAAGAGAAAGGAAAAGAAAGTAAGAGAGAAAAGGAAAGAGAAAGAGAGAGATAAAAAAGTGATTGAGTGAGAGTGAAAAGCTATAAATGTTTGGGCTCTCTCAGCAGTACTGGGAGAAGCTCTAGGCATAGAACTAGAGCTAGTTCATTAACACTGTAGATGTGATCCCTTCCAAAACAAATATAAATAAGAAAAGAGGCTTCTTTTTTTGAACACTCAAAGTTCTTCACCAGTCATACTACTTTAATGTAAATTATCAGACGATATTTTATTACTTTAATCTAGATATTCTTTTGCTTTAAATAACAGTTATAATACAGCTATTTAAGATACAGTTATAATAACCCTATGCTGTGGTCTTGGTTTCTTCTAATTGAATACATTGCTAATTCTTTGTGAATCAAAATTATAGTTCTGTGACAGACTCGCTCTGATGATACATGAAGTATGGAAAAAAAAACCTTAAAACTCCCAAGAGGAATCAAGCATATCATAAAAATCACCATGGCCATAAACGAAACAGAAATACATGTGAACACATGGGTGTGTTCCACTTCCCAACTAACACAGCATCCTGCTGGATCATATGAAGTAAGTGTTCCATGTAAGCTGGTGGAAATGAGCCAAGTTCACTGCATGGACATAGGGAGGCACTTGGCACAATTCCCACCTCCCACCTGTGAAAGAAACCTGAAAAAAATTCTTGCAGTTGCTTTCTGTTGCCATGGATTATAGGAAATGGTGAGCCTGGGGACATAAGAGGAAATGAGACAGGATTACCAGCAGGATCTGAAACATGTTTGCCTTTGGTTCAGCGACTTGATATCTGTAATACCTATTTGATTGCATGGTAGAAAGGCATTTTATATTAGTATACTGGACTAGGGAAACAAAGATGTATTTCAGTGACCTTGTGGCAATCTCCTCTGAACCTCTGATATTTTCCTTAAGATGTAGAGAGCTCAGGAAGGCCGTTCATCACAATGTTTACACTCTTAAAACTTTTGTTGGCAACAATAGGAAAATGTATGAGTATAGAGCATGTTGTAAAGATGATGATATAAAAAGCTAGAGATGATAATAGCATTGTTTTCTGTAAAACCTACTCTAGTTCTAAGGACATACTGATGAGCTTAGAGTTGTAGTTATTTTTTGTTTGTTTGTTTTGGGGCCACATCTGGTGACACTCAGGGGTTACTTCTGGCTATGCACTCAGAAATTGCTCCTGGCTTGGGGGACCATATGGGACTCTGGGGGATTGAACTGTGGTTGGTCCTAGGCTAGCGCTGGCAAGGCAGACGACGCCTTACTGCTCTGCACCACAGCTCTGGCCCCTTAGAGTTGTAGTTTTAAAGATGACATGTATATTTTAGAAGTCTTTATAGTATTCATTATCATGTGACTCCTTTAACACATGATTATTAAAGCAAATAAAGCAAGTATTGACATGGTACGTCTCTCAGACTATCTTTGAGTAAGATAAAACTAAATATTTAGCACAAGCCAGAAACAAGTTTTTGTAATGTTAAGACTTTGAAATTAATTTTTTATTGCACCTTAAACTAGGTTATGCTAGCACTGGCATCACATAAATTGAAATCTAACCTCAAAGTAATTTACATAATAAAAGTCTTCAGAAACAGAGGTGTGGTAAGGAGAATTATGGTAATCAAGGAATTCATTAACATACAAAATTAGCACCAAATGCTGGTTGACATTAAGCTAAAAAATAAAAATAAAATATTTTTAAACTTGATCATATAAAATAATACAAAAAATATATGAAATATATATTAAATGATATAAAATATAGTGATAATTTTAATATCTTAATATTTTATAACAATAAGTGAAAATAGTGTGCATATAGATACATTTAAATAAACCCAAATATCTTATTTATAATATTTTCTGTGTTAGAAGAATATATAAAAGATTGAAACATTTTTTAATTTATTTTATCTTTTTCTATTTATTTTAATTATAGTTTTGTAAGTAGAAAATATAATTACTCTAGGTTTTAATAAACTTATATTAAAGAGATTAAAGAGAGATAATATAGGAATTAAGGCACTTGCCTTGCTCTTGGCCTACTCCAGTTTATTCCATGGCATCACATAAGATCATGTGACCCCTATGTACTTCTAGGAGTAATTTCATAGCCTAGGGTCAGGAGTAAACACTGAGAACAACTGTGTGTGAACTAATACTCATCCATAAAACCATGTTAACTGACCAATTGTTCTTGTTTTTTCTAATCATTTATACATCTTTTATCCACTCCTAAATCTTATTTTTACACTGCAATGTTTTATGACTTAAATTATATTAATTGGAATATTATTATAGTAATTTATAATTTTTCCATATGTATTAATGATTATCTTTGATTTTTAGAAAGCTAAACTACGTTTATAAAAACACATTTTTAATTTAGAATATTTATTTATAAGTCAACTTTTAATAGAATCACCATGAGATACATAGTTACAAAGTTATTCTTGAATTGTAGTCATACAATGTACAACACCCTTCACCACTGCACATTTCGCACCACCAAAGTTCCGGATTTACCTCTCCCTCCCTCCTGTATCCTCCCCACTGTCGACTTCTGTGTCAGATATTTTCTCTTTTCTCTCTCTCTTTCCTCTTTCTCTCTCTTTCCTCTCTCTCTCTCTCTCTCTCTCTCTCTCTCTCTCTGTCTCTCTCTCTCCCCCTTTCCCTTTTTTGAGATGGGGATTTTGTTGGTGGGAATGTTGCACTGGTCAAGGGGTGTTCTTTTCTATAACCGAAACCCAACTGTAAACATGTTTGTAATCATGGTGGTTAAATAAATATATTATGAAAAGACCAATAAAAACCCTACACTCTGGTTTGCAATATTGCTACTGAAGGAGTGTCATGCATATCATTTTATCTCCTTTCAGTACCCTGTTCTTGTCCAAAGCAATCATTTCTAACTATATTGCCATAATGGTTCCATCTCTGCCCTAACTGCACTTTCCATAGTTCATTGTAAATGATACATTTTCTTGATCTCAATAGCGTATTTAGATACTCCGAAATCAATAATTTCTGTTATGCTTAGGTGCCCATAATAATGTTTCCTCTTCTGAAAATTTCACAAACTATATAAAAAGAATCTTAGAATAAGTCACAGACTTCGTTGGATAGACCAACCCAATTTCTATGCCTGTAGTCATGAACACTACCAGGGGTGATATCTGAAGATAGAATCATGAGTAAGCCCTGAGCATGGCTGGGTGTGGCCCCCAAATCAACCAACCACACAAACCTCATAACAACAGCATCCAAAGTCATAGTTTTATGTCTAAGTTGTTTATATGGTCTTGAGATTGCCTACGTAACTAAAATAAAGACACCGTAATTAAGACTTTTTCCTATTAGAAATGTACTGTTACATCTTTGCTAAAATAGAATGAGAAGCAACTTGGTTGTGCAATCTGTCTTTCTACTGTCATTTTACTATAAACTGAAAAATGTCAGCATTTTAAATATAATTAATTATTTAATAAATATTATTAAAATAAATATTTCTGAACAAGCTTCCTTGAAGAGCCATAGTTTATGATCACTCCTCTCAAATCATTTGCTTCCTAGCAATGTTCCTATCCATGAATAACACAAACACACAGAGTACAGGCTTCCATGGTGCCCTCTCTATATTTTGATAGCACTTACTCTTTGTTTAAACTTATGTTATTTTATTTTTAGGTGCTTAGTTAAGTAAAATTTTAATAGCAGCTTCAAAGTATACATTATATTTCTACTATTATGATCAAATTCAAAAGTAGTTTTCATTCAGCATGATAGATCTGTCAGTTGTTCTCTCATTTACCCACTTCCCATTTTTCTTCTCTGGCAAATATGTTGCTCTAATAATATTTTATATTGGTTCTGAAGAATCTTTAATCTGCTCACTTGTTCCATCTTCATATAAAGTGACTTGCTTTATGTACTTTAAGTAATACTTTAAATATTTACTTCTTCTCTGAACCCTACAAATTTTTAGTACGTGAAAGAAGTGTTCCCTTGTCTGTGGATCTGTGACTATAATTCTAGTATTTCAGATCATCACGAGATACACATCTTATGCGTATAAGTACACAATTTTTACTTACAAATGCAGATTGTGAATTGAAAGAATTCAAAGAATTTAAGGTATAACCTGAAGGCTATCAGGGAAGTATTAATTATTTTAGGTTTACGAGAAAGGGAGAGAAAGAGAAAGAGCGAGAGAAATAAAATGCCTGCCCCAGAGAAAGGCAAGAGAGTGTGGGTTGGAGTGTAGAGGGTATCAGGGATGCAGGGATCATTTCAGGGAGGGTGAGAGGGAAACTTGACATTGGTGGTGTGAAATGCACAATGGTAGAGGTTGTACATTTTTTTTTTGGTTTTTTGGGCCACATCCCTTTGATGCTCAGGGGTTACTCCTGGCTAAGCGCTCAGAAATCGCTCCTGGCTTGGGGTGACCATATGGGACGCCGGGGGATCCAACAGCGGTCCTTTCCTTGGCTAGTGCTTGCAAGGCAGACACCTTACCTTTAGTGCCACCTCACTGGCCCCAGTTGTTGTACATTTCATGAATGTAACTCAATCATGAACAACTTTATCTGTGAAATAAAAAAGTAGTATGAGCGCAATATTATAACCAAGGTGTTTAAATAAAAATGATTTAAAAAGTTTTAATTTGGGGCCGGAGAGATAGCACAGCGGCGATTGCCTTGCAAGCAGCCGATACAGGACCTAAGGTGGTTGGTTCGAATCCCTGTGTCCCATATGGTCCCCCGTGCCTGTCAGATAGCCAAGAGTATTCTGAGCAGATAGTCAGGAGTAACCCCTGAGCATAGCCGGGTGTGGCCCCAAAACAAAACAAAACAAAACAAA
>PVKC010029313.1:0-15153 GCA_004027635.1 Crocidura indochinensis
AAAAAGTGCGGCCGCGCTCGCCTTATAACCCTTGAATTCCATTTCAGTACTTTGTAAGAAATACCAGCAGTCGTGCGCTCGGCCTTTCCCAGCCTCTTTGCCGCTGAGCTGCTACACCGAGGAACACCTGAGCCACTAAGACCAAAGCGTCTCTGGGGACCAGCTTCCGCCTCTTCCACTGAGCTGCTAAGACCAAGGCACCGATAAGACCAAGGCATATCCGGAAACCAGCTTCCTTGGGCACCCAGAGACCTTAAAAAAACAACAGCAGCCATGCGCTCAGCCTTTCCTCTGCCTATGGGTGACTATCCTTCCACTGTAACCTTACCTTACCCTCTTTCTTTGTATCCTTGTTCTCATAATTAAAAATAAAAAAAATTTAAAAAAAGAACATACAGAAAGTATAGAAACTCTTTTATGCTCCATCACCACAATGATTCTAACAAATACAGTACACTCATACTGATGATACAGATGTATCATCAGATGCAAAGTGAACAGATGAAAAGTGAACATCTTTGCATAAAGTAAATGGAGGATGAAGAAAGAGAACAAAGCTTGGGATTTGAGTCTCAAATTCTTTATACAACATCTTAGTGGGTACCAGCTCCTGAATAGCTCTATTTTTTCTTTTCCTTTTTTATTTCTTCTTACTTCTTTTGTACTGAAGATGTTGAATTTATCTAGCTTTTTCTTTAAAATTAATGCTATGAATCATATAATAAATCAATTAAAAAACATCCCTGTCTCCATGCATCTGTTTAGGGAAAAAAAACCCACTTAATTGCCTAGTTTGCTAGCATATTCTCTGGCTGATGTAAAGCAAATCTAATTGACTTCATCCAACTCCTGAAATTGTATGAAGTTGATTTAGCAGTATCATTCTTTACTGATGGAAGCTGTAAGGCTGTTAGCTTTTGTGTCCTGATATTCCTATAACTCAAAAGACTTAGTTCTGTACACAGGTTTACCTATCTACTAAATAATACAGTACACTGTGGATCTTCTCAGACAGGATTTGTGGAATATAGAGCTGTTCTATAAATGCTGATGCTTATTCATCATAAAGCACTTTCCATTTGCCTCGCTTGTACCTAGCACAAGTACCTATTCAAGCATCTCAATCAATTACTTATAGAAACACAGACAAAAAGTCTGTGTGCAACTAGTTTACTACTGAGCTGAAAATTAATACAAATGCTGACTAGAAATGTTCTCGCTAAAAACTATTTTAACTTTTAACTTCAAAAATTACTATGAAAGTAGTATATATAATATTCAAAGTAAGAATAATTAACAGATTGTAAAAGTAGTTGATAAAAAGTGGCTCTGGTATTGAGCTATAAATGAAAGTGTACCTAGAGATGCTTCAGGCAATCCTTGGACATTTTCTCATAGCCAATTCAGCTTTTCTCTCTTACTTCCACAAATGCACTTGGAACCTTTAAAAAAAACTTTGCCTTTCCTATGCATTATCTTGAAAATCTTTTCATATTATAAGAACAGTAGGAAATAAAGTCTCATTCTCTTTTGATAAGTGGGATGTATTTCACTAAGAAGCATTAACTTCAGAGAAGGTAGTCTTGTATCCTTCAGCTACATCTGCTCATTACAAATGGATTCCAGCAGATAAAGTAAAGAAAGGGAGATCATTGGGGCCTGAGAACAGCCAAACAAGTACCCTGTAGGGATGCAGACTGTCTTCATTCCTGATATAAAGATTTTGTTTCTCATTTACTTTTCCTCTTTTTCTTAACAGGAACAATAGGCATATTGATACTCATAAGAAGTTTTTACAAAGTCCCTGTTGGGTCACCTCTAGACCTCCTAAAACTGGTGCAAATGAAGCTACTATAACAATATTTTGTCTAAGAGATGGACAGAAGAATAAAAAGCTATTCAAAGCCAACTTTAACAACTCCTATAGAATCTGGTTTCCAAAAGATATCTTAAAATTTGCCACAAAGGATGACTAGAAAAGGCATACTGCATATATAAGCTTTGTATATACCAAAGCAGACATGAGATAAATGATATTCTATTCAGATTCAAATGCAACCTGCAGTTTTGCTTCTGATCTGGATAGCTCAACACTCAAAAAAGTACTTAACTAATATATCTAATATAATTAGAGTTAAGATTGAGTGGGTGAGAGAAATAGTATAAACACAAAAATCACACTTGCAAGAGTGTTTGAAAACGAGTATGGTATTAATCTATGAGGAATATGAATTCATGAAAGTTAATATCCACATAGTTGATGGCAATACCTATAATAACAGCACGTTGGATTTTCATCTATGCTGGAAAGCATGTTTGGAAGAATATTAACATAAAATAAATCATTATGTTCAGTTTTCAAGTCCTGAGAGTGACCAAATCATGGTAGATGATAAACATATGTAAAGGGTGACTGAGAGAAATAAGCTAAAGTCTTGCGTTTTTCCAGGCAGGCAGAGAAAACACATAAAATGTAAAATAATCCAAAACTAGAATATACATAGGTAGAACCTCTCACTTGCAGAAAGAATCTACATTAGGCATTAGCTTGAAGCTGATTTTTCCCCTGAGATCATTCTGTCATTCCAGTATATTGTTCTCAGGGACCTATTTGTTCACAGATGGTTAGAATCATTCTCAATCACATTTTCGGTCACTAATCTGTTTCTGAAAACCTAGAGTTCTGCATGAAAAAGCTAAGAGCCTTTTTCTCATTGCTCTAAGGGGAGAGATTTTTTTCTTCTCTTTTTATTGATTTCTCATTAGTTTACAATCGCACAGGAAATAAGAGGCACAGCTTAACATTTCTAGGTATATAGATAATTCACCACACCTACTACTAAAGTTTTAGAGCTATCCTACTTCAAAAATATGCCCAAAGACAATAAAGACAAGGACTAAGAGGACCAGTCCATAGTAGTTAATTTGCCACAAAGAGTGGAAGAGTGCAATTAGACTAGAGAAGGTACCACAATGATGGAAGAGTTGCAGTGTTATCATAGGACCACTATGACAAGAAATGGATGCTGAAAGAAGATAAAGTTATATGAATAATACCCCTTCAGTAATAATATTGCAAACCTCAGTGGGGAAAGATAAAGAAAGACAGAAAGAGAAAGAGAGAGAGTAAATGTCTACCACAGAGGGAGGTGGTGGGAGATGGGTGGGGAAAATGGGAACAATGATGGTAGGAAATGTGTATTGGTGAAGGGTGTTGGAGATTGTATCACTGAAACTCAATCATGATCTATTTTGTAACTGTGTGTCTTGTGATGATTCAATTGAAGAGTTCATTAAAAAATAAAAAAGGATCATAAAAACAGAAAAGAATAAGTAAAAGTTCTCTTTACCTTGCATGGGAGAAATTTTGACATGCTATTTCAAATTCTGACTTAGGGGACAAAGTGGTGGCACAAGCAGTAGGGCATTTTCCTTGCACACACTAACCTAGGACGAACCACAGTGTGATATTCTGGTGTCCCATATGGCCCCCTAAACCAGGAGTGATTTCTGAGCGCCTAGTCAGGAGCAACCCTTGAGCATCACCAGGCATGGCTCAAATAAACAAACAAACAAAAAACAAATGCTAATTCAATTTCCAAAAATGCAGTTAATACATAATAATATGCTAATATAGTGATCAACTATAGTTAATTTAAAGTAATTGATGCAAAACCAAACAGATTTTGTGGGATATACATATCTCTGGGAGATATACAAACAAAATTGAGTTTTCTCTATATTCTATAGAGTATGGAAAATCAATAATGTTTTACTGCAGGGGAGAAACCTGTTCTTTGGGAAGAAGAATGCTGCTGTATGTATTTGCTATTATTACAAGTAATGCTGGGTGCACACATCACAGCCTAATGGAACCTATATGATCTGACCTACATATAGAAGAGTTAGTAATGGAAGAGTTTCCTTAGGCTGAACATCTTGTGAAGGAGTGGGGTGGGGGGGATAGTGGATAAAAGATGCAAGCAGAGAATGCCTTGAGGAAGGAGTAAGAGGCTGAGAAAAGAAAGAAAAATAAGAATGGGGTTGATACAAAAGGGATTCCATAAAACGGACCATATTCTTATTTGATTAAAATAATAAAACACCAATGTGCAAGTGAATATAGGTGAGATAAAAAGAGATTAAAGTATTTGAACTTGACCTAATGCAGAACAAAGACAATAACCAAGAGTCCAAGTTGATGAAATCAAATAGTACATTTACACAGTAGATCTCTATTAGGCAGAGATAGCATGCTGCAGGGACATAAGCTAAGTATAGTAATAAAATAGTAGTAGTTGACAGAAAATTTAAAACCATAATTTAAAGATTGTAATATGATTAAGAAACAAATTTGGGGCCCGGGAGATAGCATGGAGGTAAGGCATTTGCCTTTCATGCAAAAGGTCATCGGTTCAAATCCCGGTGCCCCATACGGTCCCCCGTGCCTGCCAGGAGCAATTTCTGAGCATGGAGCCAGGAGTAACCCCTGAGCATTGCGGGTGAGACCCAAAAACCAAAAAAAAAAAAAAAAAAAAAAGAAACAAATTTAAGACTTTGAAAAATTAAAAGGAAACTGGAAACTTTGAGAACTATAAGATACTGTCACTATTTCTCCACTCTCCAATGGGTGGCTCTAGAAAGTGAAGGGATAGAGATAGATGTTTCTCATCAGCTGACTACAATCTACCTACCTGTATTGTTTATGATGGTCTAAATCTCCCTATAGGCCTTAGAAGAAAAAACGTTCCACAATTCTGAATGAATGGTTGGGCATTCAGGCACAGACAAACAATAATGACGAAAAAGTTTATTTGCAGTATAATGACAGCTCAAATTTAATTAAAGTATTAGTTTGCTTAGTTCTCAGCATCAAGAATACAGAAATAGGGATCAGAACGGTGGTGCAGCAGTAGGGCCTTTGCCTTACAGGAGGCTGTTCTAGGACAGATTGCGGTTCCATTCCCCGGCGTCCCATATGGTCTCCCAAGCCAGGAGAGATTTCTGAGTACAAATCCAGGAGTAACTCCTGAGCGTCACTGAATGTGGCCCAAAAACAAAACAAACAAACAAAAAAAGAATGCAGAAATAACTCCTATGACAATAAAGAAAAAATTATCATGTTAGCATTTTATTCAAGTTAAAATTTGTTCACTGAGATGATTAGTATAAAATCTGAGTATGAATCATCAAAAGAAAATAGACAAAGCAATGGCATAAGACATCTGGAGTTAGTAAGTTAAAAAAAAAAAAAGCTCAGCATGTGAGTCCACACACAAGTTCAAGTGGGCCAGACTGGAAAAATAGCTCAGTTCAATGCGCTGTAGCACATACTTTTATACAAAGATCTGGGTTCTATCCTCAGCACTTCTGGGTCCCTAGAGTACAGTCAAGAGTGACTCATGCATAGAGCCAAGTGTAGTCCCTGATCTTCACCACATGTGGTTCCACAACCAAAAAAGAAAATGACCCCACCTTCTTAAACTAAATTTCCTATTTGACTGTAAGAGAAGAATGAGAAATTCATATTGTAACCTTTTATTTTGACTCACCTTTCTGCTTCAATGTTCCCAGGACTATAATACAGAGTGAAATTACAAAACAGAAAATCCCTCAAATATAAACTAACTTAAGGAACCAAGAGGAGTCAGAGTGCCAACCCGATAGAGACAAAAGATTCTTTGTTTTATAGTTAAATATGCTTCCTCCTTCCTAACATCCAGTTCTCCTCACACTGGGATAATGAATATGACACCTTTGTTTGGGCTAGTGTGAGTTCTCAAAAATTAGTGTGACATAGGAATAAAACTGAAGGTGAACTTTGACTATGAACAACAGAAAGGTAAGAGAGATCATTTAGTGTGATGACTTGTTGCTCTGATATCTTGACAATTAACACAAATGTCATCAGTTTAAACACCAGAAGAATTTATGTGATAAACTCTGGGCACATTTGTCAGGATAAAAGAAAATAAAATTAGGTGACCTACTTTCCAGTCCTATTTTCTGATTTTGAATAGTTATTTCACTAGTCACACAGTCTCATGCAGGACTGGAAATACTTCCTAGCATTCTCTCTGGTGCAGGACTAAACCTCTTTAGATTGAGTCTTAATTATATGTTGCTTCAAATTAATCCTGTTATATAAAGTTTGTGATCATTACATACAAACATTAAGATTCTCCTAAGTCAGAATAGCCTTTTTTTTTTTTACCTCAAAGAAAGCAAGGAAAAGCAGCAGGGATAAAAAGCCACAATAATGAGACCATGTGGTCTACAGAAAAATCTTTCCCCCAAAAACACTAATAAATCAACAGGATAGGGGCTTAGGTTCACAACAAGATTGGAGCTTTTTATGAAGAAGAGAAGCTTAAATGATTTCAGTGCCAGAGCAAAATTTTAAGAGAAGGAGAAAATAAAGGTCCATTGTGGCAAACAACTGGGTAGTTTCTTTTGATGATTTCTAGGATGCCGTTTTTAAACTCTAACACAGTTTCTGAGCTTATTGAAAGACACAGATAATATGGTAAAATACAAAGAAGGTCTAATAATGATTGGTAGAAGCAAATAGATGTAAGCAAAGAAAAATCCAATGCTAGACAGCAGAACTCAACGTAAAAACACAGTTAAAAAAAAAAAAAAAGAGGGGCCCGGGAGATAGCATGGAGGTAAGGCGTTTGCCTGTCATGCAAAAGGTTATTGGTTCGAATCCCGGTGCCCCATATGGTCCCCCGTGCCTGCCAGGAGCAATTTCTGAGCATGGAGCCAGGAGTAACCCCTGAGCGCTGCCGGGTGTGACCCAAAAACCACAAAAAAAAAAAAAAAAAGAAAGACGAAGATTAGTATAACAGCAGTGATATGGGGCATTTCTATCCTCAGAACCAAATTAGAAGTCAGGTCTGACTTCATGGGAAAGGGAAAAAGCAAAACAAAACAAGACAAAACAAAGGAAGAGGTAAATTGGGGTTTAATTTGTCATGGGAATATCAGTCTGTATTTTGGGACCTTCTGGGTTTAGAACGAAAGGAAGTCCTTTTGGCCTATTTTGCCCATTAGGTTAAGTAAAGAATTAAGTAGTTTCATGACCAAGTTATTTCTACTATTGCAGCAGTTTTGGAAGGAAACAAACTTCAGAGCTTATTTTCTGAGAATGAAATCAAGAAATTCCAGGAAAGCAGACTCTAAAATGCTGTTTGTCTTTTCACCCTTATTTTCCCTCACACACCATCCATTCAGGTATTTGTATGTGGATCTAATGAGTAACTACTTATATTTATTTTCTGACAGTATTTACTTGAATGTCTGACTGAATTTTAGGGGCATGAACACCCAGACAAGACAAAGTCATACAGACTACCTGAAATAATCAACCAAAGGACATCCATGAAATAAAGACTCTTTAAGTATTCAAATTGCAGACAAGGAAGGACAGTGACTACTTAAAGATCCTAAGGTGAGCTCTATGATTGCTTTTGTTTATTGTGTGTGGAGAATTACACGGTCACAATGCAGTGTGGGGAAGTTGAGGAAAAAGCCAGTAATCTCTTTCCAGTAACAATATTTGACCAAGAATCTTGTGGCAATGGGCCAGTAGAATTTGCAAAACAATCATTAAAGAAGATAAATCTGAACTGAGAAAAAAACTGAAGATCTTAACTGATGAACTGATCAGGAAATTATGTGAATATAAACTTTGGTTTAAATAAGTAATTAAGAATTCTCCCAGAATCACAGAAAAGATAACTGAACACACTTTTCCAAACTGCAAACTCTCCCTTCATCACTTTGATAAATTCTATTTCTTTTGAAATGATCATTTTAAAGCTTCATAGGAAAAATACTGCCAAAGAGGTACTTGGAAATAAATACAAATATAAAAGGAGAACATGAAGAAAATTAACAACTAACAACAGTCATGTAAGAAATATCAAAGAATGATTTGGAATGCAGTCTGAATTAAGAAAATATAGGATTGGCCTTTATTCCAAACTTGAATCAGGCAACAGTGCCTGTTTGGAAAGCTGCATGCTCATTTTCCTCACCTTCCTCTCTCTTGCCCTTGATTACTGTGATTATCCCTCTAGCCACACTCAAGTCACAATTTCATGTTGCTGGCTTCACCTCGAGTCAGTTGAGGTTTGTGAGGTGTCAGACAACAAATTCCTGAGAGGAATCACAACAAGGAATGAGGCATCTCACTGCCTATTTCCTGCTTTCTCCCTCCCATATTCTCTGGAAAGTTCTGATGTGTGAGAATGAGCAACCCCAGAAGGGCCTTTAAAATGCAAGTATTTTCTGGGGACACTAGCATCACCCTGAGCTGAACAGTGAACAAAGACGGTTAGCGTGACTGTTACATGAAATACCTGACAAACATTATGCTTAAAGTGAAAAAAAATTAAAATGTAAATTTTTATTTATGAAAGACTAGCCTATAAAAAATAGTTACAGGGGCCGGAGTGGTAACAGAGCAGGGAGGGCATTTGCCTTGCATATGGCCAACCTGGGTTTAATTCCCAGCATCCTATAAGGTCTCCTGAGCCTGCCAGGAATGATTTATGAAAACAGAACTAGGAGTAACCCCTGAGAACCACTAGGTGTGACCCAAAGACAAAAACAAAAACAAAAAATACTGACACGTAGAGAAAAATTAGAAGGATGTGTATAAGAAAGAAAATAGTTGGAAGGTACTGTTTATTTTTCCTCCTTTCCATTTTCAGTATTTTCATTTATGTTATATTGTCTTTATGGGGTAGGGGGTTGGGGGAGGCAAGCTTATTGATAGCTACTAGCTAGAAGGCTTTTCAAT
Organism: Crocidura indochinensis; assembly: GCA_004027635.1. Lineage (NCBI taxonomy): Eukaryota > Metazoa > Chordata > Mammalia > Eulipotyphla > Soricidae > Crocidura > Crocidura indochinensis. The sequence continues at coordinate 8,810 of PVKC010029313.1, forward strand.
CTATCCAGCTGAAATGAATCTGAGACTTCTATTCATCTGGGGTAAAAAGGGAAAAATAACAAATTTATTTTGCTTTTGTGGTGGGTGGTTTTACTGTGCTGGATTTGTTTGACTGCCAATTACTGGTAACAGTTATCTGATTGTTATACATTTTATAAATGTGTCTAGCACAGCCGTTTGAAAATGTGTAGTTTAGAAAAACACTGTCATAACCTTATCCATTCCTCAGGATGAAAACAAGTGACCTGTGGTCTGACCCACACCTCATAGTCAGCATGCTCCGCTGACGCTAATAAAAACTCCCAGAAAGATGTGGTCTAAGTTCCATCATCTGGGAAAGAGGTTGCAGTGACAAATTATCTAAGATAGGAAACATGTGATGTTTATTTTGAAGAGTAGCAGAACATGCCACCACAAAATCTGCTACTTTGATGTACTGATTATTTTGAACTATTAGGTTCTTGAAAAACAGCAAAGACATGATGAAGAATCTTTCTCTGAACTTCCCTTAAATCTGTTGCAGGGATCAGATGCTGTCATCTAAAATATGTCTTTTACAAAAGCTTGATATTTGGGGGGGCTCTTTATGCTGGGTGCAGACTGAATTTGGAAATGCAAAGAATTTCCACTATGCACGGTCTAAGTCCTAAGTCCCTCCTAAAAAGCAGAATTCAAATCTGAATGATTTTTATGTATTATGTTTTCCCTGAGAACATCTCTAAGTGACAGTTCCTTCCCAATTTTCCTACTATATATCTTATTTTGAGGAATGTGGGGAACTCTTTGGTGTTCTGGGCAATTTACCTGGGTGCTGGCTCAGTAAACCATATAGTTTAGGACCTCAAGGCTCCTGCATAAAGCATACTCTTACCAGTTGAGTTCTCTCTCCAGTCTTTTAGCAGATGGTTTTAAGTTAATGTCTAAACCTACCATTTGAATAAATTATTTAGTTTGTAAAGGTTTCTATTATTATATGTAGGTGGCATATATGCTATGAATAACTGCTTTATATTTTTAATCTTACCAATCTGCTTGATGCTTGTTTGATTTTTTGGGCCAGTATCTGAGAATCCAGATGGGTATGAAGTGATTTATTTTTGCGTTAGATGACAACCTAATGATGGATCCTCCAGAAGGAACTGAATTATCTTAAAACTCATTCCTGGAGTTCTTACTATAATCAGCAAAGATGAAATCTTACCTATCTATCTATCTATCTATCTATCTATCTATCTATCTATCTATCTATCTATCTATCTATCTATCTATCTGTCTACCTATCTACCCATCAACCTATTATCTATCAGGTTCTTGGGGGGAAGCATACCTAAAAATATTATTGGCTTTTCTTAGTTCTTCATTCAGAAATAACTTCTTGCAGATTCAGGGGACCATATAGGATGCCAAGGATTGAACCTAGGTTAGACATTTGCTAGGTAAGTACCCTTACAAGCTGTAGTATCTCTCTAGTCCTTAGGAAGGTGAACTTATATCATAGTAAACTGACTTACCTTATCCTGTTCTATTATGGGTCCATTCCTCTTTCTAAATATCATTGACTATTCCTTTAAATAACATCCTCCCTTTTATCTCAGCCAACAGTATTACAATCTCATATGGTATTAAAGTATAATAATCAAGGAGTGACTTGTTTTCATCTATAGGTAGCTCTCATATAATATGAGACATGCCTTCTAATAAAATTCTATTTGTTTTTATTATAGGGTTTGATGAGAGCTCAGAAGCTATTGGAGAAAAATTGTTTTTTCTCTTCTCCAATTCAGTCTCATGAAAATTAATCATCCATTGATTGCTGAACCCAAGTCTAGCTAATCCCAGTAGAAAGGATGGTAGTGTCTGGGCAGAATCAGATAAATTGTTATCCAAGTTGGACATTTGGAAACATCCATATCATCTCAGGGAAGATGAAAGTGGAATGTCAGCAAATACTTGGGAACAGGCTTAATTTTCAGGATGAGTTGGGATAACTATGTAATATCTGTAGTATGGTTCTTTACTCAATGGTTAAAACAACATGGGACCAGTTGAAAGAAACATTGGTAATACTTTTTGTTGCAACACATCATTCACAAATACATGCTATTTTATGTGAATGATTCCATAAGTATAGAATAACTACATCTATTTTTTAATTTAATGACCAGGGAAAGATTATATTGATGAGGAGAGAGTTTTAACATCTAAATTTATTTATTTACATATGCAGATGAATTTCAAATGTTTTAATAAAATAAAAGACAAATTAAATTTAAAATAAATGTAACAGGAAATTGATAGAATGAATAAATTTGTTAAAAATCAATTGAATGGTGGGGCTGGAGCGATAGTGCAGCAGTAGCAGTAGGGCTTTCACCTTTCACTCAGCTGATCCAGTACAGAACTTGGTTCAGTTCCCGGTATCCCATATGGTTCCCCAAGCCAATAGTTATTTCTGAGCACATAGCCAGGAGTAATCCCTGAGCTTCACTGGGTGTGACCCCCAAAACAAAAAATAATCAATTGGGTGGTTAAAAAAAACCTGAGAATGAGAACATAAATACTAGAAATAAGAAATTTCAAGGGGAATTATACTGTTCAAGTATCAAGGAGAATGATCATATTTTAGGACTTGGAAGATAAGCATTTGCTTTTAAAATTTTCTCTTCCTTAAACTATTCACTGCCCAGAATCTAAGAAAAATGCAGCCAAGATGGGAAGAAGAATGAACAGAATAATGGAGGATTGGAAGAGGAGTTCAAGTTGGCTGACTTGATTCTCAATCTGAAATCTTGAATTCATGGTTGGTCCTTCGAGCACTGTAGAGTTTGACCACCTAGTACAGATTAGCATAGCCCCCAAGAACCAGCAGATTTGACCAAAAAACAAACAAAAAGAACTATAAAATTGTGTGTGGGGTGAGCAAATATCCAAGTTCTTTCTCAGATGAAAGCAGACAAAAGGATGCTAATTCTGTCAGTTGCCAGCAGGCTAGAGCAGACGAGATTCTCAATTACACTGCAGATGAGGGTGCAGTCTGGCCATGGGTCCAGCAGAGTCCGCCTACAAGGACAGCTGACACTGTCTTCCGAAAGAACCACCAGACAAGTGAGCCTGCAGCCCTCACCATCTCTAAGGTGGCATGAGGACAAGACTGGGCGTCTTTCTGAATTTCTTCAGAACTCAAACCACAACAGCCTACATCACCATCTGTTTTGTACCATGTGGACCCAAAGAGAAAAATCCGGTTTGGTCCTAAAAATATTATATTGCCTCAGAAGGAGGCGTCTCCTAAGGCTTTGCCACTCGGGCCTTTGCTTTACATAACATTAATTAGTGTTGCTAATTCTATGTTAAGTGTTAAGTATTATAGCGGCCACACCTTGGAATGTGAACTTGTAAATGGCAATATTCTGCCAGAATGTATCTGTTTGTCCAAGTATAGCAAACCTAGTTTCCAGTTGTTCCTGTTTCTCTAATAAAATAAATTTATCTATGAATTTTCACATGACAAAACATACTAAAATGCTGGGACCATGGGGCAGAGAGATTTGGAAGAGATAAGGACCTTGTTTTGCCTGCAATAAGACTGCTGCAAATTTGGTTTGAATCTCTAGCACCAAATAAGGGTTCTTGAGCGCTGCAAGAAACTGAGCAGAGAAAGTATGAATCCCTGAATATTGACGTTAGGTGTAGCTTCAAACCAGTCATTGTCGTCGTAGTTGTTGTTGTCGTCATCATCATCATCATCCATCATCATCATCATCACAAAGAGCACAGTCATTAAGAAGTATGTCTAGCATGTACTTAATCTGGGTTCAATTCCTGGTACAACATAGTGTTAGACCAAGTATTTTAGGATGCAACCCCAGAGGCCCCCTAGCACCACCTAGAATCCTTCCCAGACAGATACAGATCTCAAACCAAGCAGCATCTCCCATTTTGGTTCTTAGTAAAATTGCTGTCAGTACACTGACTATTTTGGTCCTACTGAGTGAATTCTTGTATGCTGGAAGACAATACAGTTCCATTCCTTGTAAACTTCTGGGTTCCCTGGAAAGAGTCTGTCCAGAGGGGTGCAGAAATACAATCCCCATTATGGTGTGAACCCTAAAATACAGGAGAAGGAGACCCTTACATGTTTGTCTTTTTCCTTGGTTTCTCTCTTAGTGTTTGGATATTCAAGATTCTCTTTCTATCCTTTGAAGCCTGATATAACTTAATCAAACACAGGTTTCTATGGTATTTGTAGAATTCTGTGTTAAATTTTTATCTATGTCCAAAACAGAAAAAAAGTAAGGCTTTGATGGGGAGGGGGAAGACATATATATATATATATATATATATATATATATATAAAATATTCACATATAAAATTCACATATGAAATGTAGTTCCGTGGTCAATATTCTTTTATGTATAAAAGTTTCTTATTTTCAATAGAAAAGGAAGGATGTCACCCCTTAGAGAGTCACATGATTATAGCTTTTCTTTTCTTTTTCTTTTTAATAATATCTTTATTTGGGGCCAGAGCGATGGCACAGAGTGGAGCACTTGTCTTGCACATGGCTTACCCAGAACTGATCTTGGTTTGATCCCTGGTGTCCCATATGGTTCCCCAAACAAGGAGCAATTTCTTAGCTTTTATTCAGTAGTAATCTCTGAGCATCACTAGGTGTGGCCCGAAAAACAAACAAAAAACAAAAAACCCCTAAAACTATTAATATCTTTATATAAGCACTTTACTTTCCCAAACAACAATTTCATCCAGTACCTCACTGGCTTCAGACTGAGGGCATTCATTTAAAAATGACTCTTTTAACTTTCTATAACTCAGATTCCTCATAAAGCCAAAACTCAGTATGGCGTCTCAATAAATCAGGGTTTATCAGTTGCAGGTAGAAAATGTAAGTGCTTTGGAGAGTCATCTTTCTGTTCTCCCCATTCCACAAGCAGGAATAATATCTGCCCTTTACTGTGTAAGCTAAATACTTTCCTAAGTTCTTTATATGAATTAAATTCCTCACAACCAGCAAAGAAGTGGGCACAATTATTGTCAGTCGTCTTAGAAAAGAGGAAAGTATGCCAGGAAGATGTTAAGTAGCTGGCACAAGATAATCAGCTTGAATGATAAGCATAATTAAAACTTAAGAAGTTAAATCCAGGCTGTTGCTATTACCTTCACCATCCAAGCTGATTACTATGTAATTTTTCAAAGAGTGAAATCTTAGCCAATTTTTGTCCTCCGTTTCTCCTTTCCCCTCCCTCTCTCCCTCCCCTTCCTTTTCTCCCTTTTCTCCTTCCTTCTTCCCTCCCTCCCTTCCTCCCTCCCTCCCTCCCTCTTTCCCTCCCTCCCTCTTTCCTTCTGATATCACATTTTCTTCAGGTTAAGAGAAAAAGTTGTAACAGTCCTTTACTAATACATCCCCTTCACCACGTTCAATACATGACATAATTAATTCTTTATTTTAGATTTCACCAGTTAGGACCAATTTTATTGTTATTACCATACCATTTTCTCCTCACCATATTAAATCTGAAACTGAAATTTTTAGAAAACTTCATATAATATTGAATCTTTAGAATTATGAAAATCTTACATGACTCCTTTTTGTTTTTTCAACTTTTAATCAGCAATATTACAGATTTTTTTAAAATACAGAAGCTACATATATATTTTGGCTATAGCCATGGGCATTTTGATGTTATTCAATTTTTTATTTATTTTATGTTTAATTAATTTATTTATTTAATAAAATCAATGCCTAATGCTATTTTAAACTTAAAATGATATTTTAAAATTCAACTAGTTTGTTACAAAATATATAAAATTTAATTTTTCTATTTTTTCTAGTAGCTTTTTTTGAGTAGCTTCTTTTGCATTCACTATATTGCTTCTCAATAAAGAGACTTCTACTTCCTCATTTCCAGTGTTTATCTCTTTAATAATTTGTCTGTTTTGCTGAACTTATTTCCAGCAACTAGATCAATATGTTGACAATATCTGAGTTCCATAATTGCTTTTTTACAATTAAATTGCTCAGAATTTTATCATTATGTTGAATTCTTTTGTAGATTCTACAATTAAGCTCCTTTTTTTATAATTCTTTATATTTTGATCATAGTGGCTTATATATCTTTCACATTAGTATTTTAGGTACATATTAACATTGAATAATGGGAATACCCATCACCAAATTTGTCCTCCCCCCTTCCCCGTTCCCTTTCTGCAACCCATATCCCCCATAATCCCCCCACCCCTAAGTTCTTTTGTATTTCTACTAAGAGTTTTGGTCATATTGAATAGACACTGTATTTTGACTAGTTCTTTTTTGGGATGATCACAA
>PVKC010029314.1:0-15167 GCA_004027635.1 Crocidura indochinensis
AAAAAATCCTTTTATCACAAGAACTTGTTCTTTAAGTCAAGATCCCATCAATGCACAGAAATCCTCTGACTATAAAATTTGTGCCTAGAGCTACCCTAATAATAAAATCTTACAAGAAGTCTATTTCCCCTTTGCAGTGGCTGTGAATAGTCCCACATTTTGAATATCCACATTCTATATTTTTAACAATACTGTGAATTCCTGGCCTCTTTTTGATAAGTAGGAATTTAATAATTCTGCAACAGGCCTTGATTCTTGGAGACTAGTATACAACAGATAGCTAATGGTCGAGTAGATTAACCTAAATGGTCCATGGTCAAATAAACAACTAAAAAGGCTCTAAACTAGGGCCTGGAGTCATAACCTTGTGGTTGGGGCTTGCCTTTCACGCAGCTGACCCAGGATGAACCTCTGTTGGATCCCCAGCTTCCCATGTGGTCTGCCAACCAAGGAGAGATTTCTGAGCGTATAGCCAGGAGTAACCCCTGAATCTCATTAGGTGTGCCCCCCCACAAAGGCTCTAAAATAGCCTAACACCCTACTATTCCTTGCATTTTCTATAAACATTATTGTTACTTGATAAGTAACACAAATTTTCTTAAAAAACACAATTTGAACAACTTTTAATTTCCTCACTGTCTGGGGAGTTTCTTTTCTTTTCCTTCTTTTTTTTATTTTTTTTATTTTCCTTCTAATAACACCTATTTAAAAATATAACAATAATTGATGATAATAAAGATAAAGTATGAATATTAAAAGTAAAACTTAATATTTGTAAGAAATTTTATTGTTTTTCTCCATATATAAATATTATCTATATATCTCTCTATATATAGACATATAAAGATATATACATAGATTATATATCTATAATATATATGGATATATAGATATATATACAAATGCATAAATTTTGAAGCCTAGTAACTTGAGAACATCATTTTTTTATACAAGGGAATAACAAGGCAATGGCATTTTTATATAGCTACTCAACTGTAGTATCCTATCTAAAAAAGTTAAGATTCTGGTTCCTGACACATAAGTTTTCATTCTAAAACTATAAATGAACAAACAAATTTTTCTTTTAGTAAATTATGGAAATAAGATAATGATTTGTTTTATCCTGCAATAATGGTGACGCAATGCTTATGACTTCACAGTGACAGATGACTTTTTTGTATGACAGAAATGTATTGAGTCATTCAAGAAAAATAAAGTACCATATCAGATAATATTTATAATATCAAATAATAATATTTGATTCTAGAAAATGATTTCATCTTGGCCAATGAAACTTACACTAAATACAGTTATAAGAGATCAAACATGAATAGGGGATAAGAAATATATTATAATCCAGCAGGGCTGGAGTGGTGGCAAAAGAGATAAGGAGTCTACCTTGCCCATGCTAGTCTAGGACTGACGGTGGTTAGCTCCCCCGGTGACCCATATGGTCCTCCAAGCCAGGGGTGATTTCTGAGTGTATAGCCAGGAGTAACCCCTGAGTGTCACTGGGTATGGCCCCCCAAACAAACAAATTAAAAAAAAAAAAAGAAATATATTATAATGCAAGGCCTGAGCAATGGCGCAGCAGTAGGGCGTTTGCTTTCCCCCAGAGTCCCATATGGTTCCCCAGGCCAGGAGCGATTCTTGAACGCATAGCCATGAGTAACCCCAGAGAATCACTGGGTGTGGCCCAAAAATTTAAAAAAATATATATTATAATATAACTCACTTAAAAATCAATATATTGTATTATGAGGATCATAGTGGATACTGGGTGTTTCTGTTGCAATTTTGAAAAGATAGTAAAAAGTGCTCGCATCGGCAGCACATAACTAAAATTGGAACGATACAGAGAAGATTAGCATGGCCCCTACTCAAGGATGACACGCAAATTCGTCAAGTGTTCTACATTTATTTTAAAAAAAAGGAAAAGATAGTAAAGAAAAGGAACATTTGAACAATTTCATAAGAGAAAGTAATACAAATGCAGAAAAAAAAGTAACTTAGGTCATTTGAATAAATCAGTTCAAATCATTCAAAAAATGAAAATACTAGAATTTCTGATTTTTTAAAAATTAAACACATTAATAGTAAACTCTTAAATTATGATTGTAAGACTATACACATAGAATTAGAGAAAATGTGTAGTATGTTTATAAATTTAATTTATGAATATAAATATTAAGGTACACTGACTAGTAGATGACCATGAAAAACTGTGTTTGCATGGGTAACTAGGCAAGAGAAAGCAGGCAAGTGAGCAGGTCAAAAAAGAAAGAAGTCTGAGAGAGATAGGTGAACAAGAGACAAAGACAGAAACAGTTGGGAGATCAAGGAGACTAAAATTTTGGAGTTGAAAAACAGAAGTATGAAATTACCTCCAAGTAAGAAAATAAATATAAGAAAATTATTTAAATATAAAATAAAGAGTTTTACTAGAAAACTAAAAATGAGAATGGCATGCAGAGGTGTAATATTGTTATTAAAATATGAATTAGGGAAAATTCCATCTGATTAACTAAAAGGTGTGTAATGAAATGATTTTGGTCTAAAGTTTATTTTGATTTATAATCCGGATTAATATCTTTTTATATTTTATTTTTTATTTTAAAGTATTTTAAAGCTAACCTTTGGAAACTTTACATTCTCATTCTTTTATACTTTATTAACTATGAATATATGATATATTGTATTTACATGTGCGATCTTTCAAATATATTTCAAAGTTTTATACTTCTATAATTTCAAGTTTTATGTAAATATGAGCTCCTGATTTTTATAAAGTTGAACTGAGCAAGAGGATAAACAATTTTCAACAAAATTAATCCTTAGATTTTGATGAAAATTATCAAAAGTGAGGAATGAATGAGAAGACTATAGGTATTGGTGGAGGAAAATTGAAACTTTGTGGTGGAACATTGTGTAGTAATATTGGATGTTTCAAACTTGTAAAAAAATTACATTCTTATAAAATACTGTAACCTAAATAAAATAAATAAATAAATAAGAATGAATGGAGAAAATATTTCTATAATCTTACTTAGGAGGGTTCTAGCTTTATCTTCAACTTAAACTTTATTTTGAATATCTTACTTGTCTTATTGAACAGTTGTAATGTTTTTCACAAAAAGGCCCAAACTGAAGCTATATAACTGAGTTTGATAATTATAGTTACATTTTTAAGGAGGCAATTAGACATTTAAAGGCTTCAAATAAGCTCAGATTAATTAAATGTAAAATTAAAAATGCTTCTAGATTATTAAATAATCATTAATTTATGTTTGCGTAAAAATATCTTCAAAATCAAATACAAACTATCACCTGTCCTGGTAAGATTCTACTTTATAAACTATAAAAAATTTATATATCATTGTTGGACTTGTTCTAGCATCCCCAAAGGCACCAATCTCGTGAATTGTTCAATAAGGAATTTAGGTGATAGAGTCCCTCAGTTTAACTCTTGTTTGAACCAGGTCACAGGGGTTGTTGAACTTGTTCTTGAGGTCCCCTTATGCGCTGATAACACCAGGTGGCATTATTCCTTGTTTACATGGGCATATTAAAATGGAAAATACTATAGATACAAATAAGTTCTTATCTAATAGAGATGGGAACACACAAATCTTGTCGTGCAATAGAGCCTTACAAACCCTGAACATTGACATGATGACCCGGCACAGGCCTCAGAGGTTTGGGTATTTTCCAGTTGCCCCTGAACCAGGGAAACCATCTATGAAACATCCAACCTTGTTTATGACATCACCTGGAAACAATCCTCTACCAGGGAAGACCCTACTGCTGCTCTGACATTGATTTACTGAAAGGAGTCTTCCTTTAGCATTGAGAAGACCTAAACAACAACATCGACCTGCTACTGGGCAGGACTTTCTGCATTGCCAGTTAATCACAGTTGAAATTAGATGCCGCTCGGTACCATCCTGACTTAATTGTAGGATATACAGATGCCAGGACCCTCTATACAGAGACGTGAGATCAACAACAGAGACTGTGAAAAATGTAACTGTGTGGGCACTACAGACAACGACTGGGATTGGACAGAGTAGTTTGCCTGGAGCCTGGAAATGGTCTTTTGTCAGGAAACTCCAGGGTTAGGGTCTCCTTGTACTTTGGCAAAAGTTTTTCCTTTCCATGAACTCCATGCTTTGGTGGGCCCATGAAAACGATGATTGCCACATTAATATTGTTTTTGCAGTGCTCCTTTGACCCCAAACCTTTAAGGAACCAGTAGTAAAAATATCTCGAACTGGGAAAAAAAAAAAGGTTTACATTAGGGTTAACATACATGCTTTTAGATGCACTAGCATTCGGGGGGATAAAGGAGGGTGATAAGGGATATATGCTTGGGAATAGGGATGAAGAGAGGACAACACTGGTGGAAAGGCCTCCATTTATTGTCACCATGTACCTTAAGTATCACTGTAAGATTTGCTGTTGACTACCTGTAATATCACTGTGTAAGATTTGTCGTTATATATTCAAATAAATGTCTGTTAAAATAAAAATATAAAATAAATAAATTATATCATTGTCTATATCACAACTTATACAAAATTAAAACTTTAAGTGTAAATAAAATAATTTGCTAAAATCTATTATTTATATTACATACTCAATATGTGAAAAAATGTGACAATTCCAAGTGGATTTGGAAAAATTACTCGTTCATAGAAAGCAAAAACTTAGCAATTATATTGGAAAATATTCATTTGTTATTGTCATCAAAATGTGGAATGTAAAATTATTCTATAAAATATAATATGCTTAATACATAACCCCATACTTATTAATAAATACTAATACTTAATACAAGTATTTGTGTCAAGTTTCAAAATTAATTGAAACCCTAATTCTAAATTTAGAAATACACACTATGATTCTAGAGACATAAAATCAAACTGCCCAAATTCAATTTCTTTATGTATATCCTGAAATAAATAATCTTATAAAAGCTTAAAATCATACAAACATGTTTATTCATTAGATTTGGAAGTTGGGGCCGGGTGGTGGCGCTGAAGGTAAGGTGCCTGCCTTACCGCGCTAGCCTTGGGCGGACCGTGGTTCGATCCCCCGTGCCCCATATGGTCCCCCAGGCCAGGGGCGACTTCTGAGCGCATAGCCAGGAGTAACCCTTGAGCGTCACTGGGTATGACCCCCCCCCAAAAAAAAGAAGAAAAAAAAAGATTTGGAAGTTTATACAATTAAATTATAATTGGGTATTATCTACATATATAGGAAAATTAACTGACCTAACCAATAAGCAATTAATAAATCACATACTAATTTTGAAACATGTATATAATTGAACTTTGTATTTAGAAGATTTGTGTGTATTTTTTCATTCTATGATGCTATGCCTTAGGTTATGTGCTATATGATAAAAATATCAAATTGAATAAATCCCTCCAAGAGAAAAAATACATAAACATTTATAAGCAAAACAATTAATTTTTTTCTGTACATGTAGAAAAATTTTCTTACCAATAGTATAGGCAGAAAGCAAAATGTTGAGGATATATTTTGAGAGAATTTCTAGTGCTAAAATTAATACTTTTAATGTGATTGTTTTCCAAATAATAACTAATCATTAAAATATTTTCTTAAGGCTATTAGATGTAATGCAGTAGAGCACCTGCCTTACATTTATAAGACCCTGGTTTTATTTCAACTGAAACAAAAACAAATATCTATTCAAATATTTTCTTTAATCTCATTATATTGAAGAAATGATGAAAAGGTTAAAAAATAAAGCAAACACCAACTAGGTAGATAATACAGAGGTTATGGCTATTTCCCGTGTCTGACATGCTGCATTTCTGGAACTGTATATAGTCGATAGGGCACTTCCAGGAATGATCCTTGAAAGGCATGAATTATAATATACATAAAATTACAAAAATAAAATAAAAATTAAATTGAAAATTATATAAGTCATATAAACCTATTCAGTAGTAGGCCAGAGGATTAGATGTGACGAACTGAATGTGAGATAAAACTTTAGGTAAAGAGTAATAATTTTGAGGAAAGGCCAGAAGTAACAATGCTTTTATAATGTTTTATATGTTAGCACTCCCCTGATGTTACATAATGGAATCCTTTATATCATTGTTTAGCTGAACGTTTCTTTGGCTCATTTTATGGATATATGAAGTGTGACAGACTCATTTAAATTAGAGATTTTAAAAGGGCACCTATAAAAGGCTTAAAATATGTTCATATTTGTGTATCAATGTCTCGAGTGAAACCATTTTCAAAGAAACTATATGGTTGTTTTTAATTTCACACTAATTTCAAACATAAAAACATAGCAGTTCCCAAGATTATACTAACTGAATTCACTGATCAAGAATATAGTGAATGATGATAGGCTTTAGTTCTGTGAAATTGTATTCAGTTTACCAACAGTTTTACTATTGACCTCCAAAGACAGGGGATAATTTATAGCTTTCTTCTTCACCTAAAACACTCTTTCTGGTCCTTGACTTATTTACTTGTTGACTTATCCACTATAAATCTGACTAGTTGTCAGATTTATTTTACATTCCCTAGTAGATCATTACTTTGTACACTAATAAACAATTGCACTGGCAAAGTTTGGTGGTGATTATTTTAGGAAGTAATCAACTTGACTTTAGTATGTTCAGAATATACAGAACAGATGGGAGAAAATTAAATGCGACTATTTATGAATTTTCCATTAAGGAGAAATCAAATAAAAGTATACCAAGAGGCAAATTGTGATAATTTATATGGTCACCTATTAACAAGTTGTGACATGTCATATATACATATTAAAATAAAAATATTAAAATAAGAAATAAAAGTGTTAATTCTAAGTGGCTACATAGCACAAAACACACCAACATTTATATTTCAATAAAATCAAGAAATGTGCAAAAATATTAATGTACTGAGTTAATTATAGTAATTTATCTTGAATGTAACCTTTCAATTAGTTTTAAATTTTAGACTGAACTAAATTCTCTATCTTCCTTATTGTACTTATTCACTCATCTCTATAACTAAGCATTTGTGCATATACTTAAATTTTTCTAAGATAGAAATCTAAGTTATTAAATGTTAACAATAGACAGCTGACACAGATCCTCAATTTTGAGGTGACTTTTGGGAGATTGTCGCCACATTGACCAGTATTCAATTTACTCCTTGCCTCTACATCAGGAAACATTCCTGTAGGACTTGGGGAACTAAATTGGGTACTAGATTTGAACCAATAATCAGATGTTTGGGAAGCAAAGTCCCTTCTTGCTGTACTTTTGTTCTGGCACAAGATCTTCTAATTCTGTCTTGAAAGGTCCAAAAATTACTTCTAAATGTTCTTTGAGAAATAACTAATTTAAAGGTGTCAAATTTCTTTTTATAGTCACTTATTTTTATATCTTTGATAATCTGTTTACTAATTAAATTTTCTTATTTTAGCACCTAAAATTCTGAGTAATATGTTTTTTTTAATTAAATCATAAAAGGACCTGGAAAAATTTCAGTAAGTTGAGCATATGCTTTGCACAAACTTTTTTTTAAGTTTTATAGTGAATAATGCTATTTTTAATAAATGCCTCTAATAAGAATACATTGAGGTACACAATATCTAAATCAGAATAACTGAAATCAAGGGAGTAGTAAACATGATTAACTAATTGTTATAGAATTAAATGAAGTCACACTATTTGTGGAAATATAATTAATTAATAGATCATTTTAAAAAATTTAGCAGTATCTACTATACTTGAACAATTTTATTTATAAAATATATCAGTTTCATTGCTGATCTATATACATGACTGACTGCATCTTTAATAATGCAAGCAGTAATATTTACATCAATATTCTTAATTGTATCTCCAAATTGAAACTAATATAAAAAAAGTCCACTATCACTGGGAATATAGACAAATGTATAACATGCTAAGTTGAAATACAAATAATTTATTAATTGCTATTTAAACATTAGTTATGAATTACATAATGTTAAATAGAGTGTAAGTACTATTTTGACAGATATATAAATTTCACAAATTAAATTTATTTTGTGATAGAGATCAGTAGAATACTTATCATTATCTGAGGTTATTAAATATTCAAAGACATAATAGAATTTTCTGAATATGGAAATCCCAAGATAGTTGACTATTTTTCATGTATTTAAACATGTATTTAAAAATTGCAGGGTTGAAGAGATTTCATAGTAAGTAGAGCATTTATATTGAAAACTCACACAGCCAACAGAGTTTTGAAAACCAGCACTACGTAAATTCCCATAAGGCTTCTTGAGCAAAAAGCCTGGAGTGTCTTGAGGATCTCCAGGTGTGGCAAATAACTTACAAAAAAAAAATTCCAGATGCCAAATAGCATTTAAATTTCTTATGATCTTACCAAAATTACAGTTTATAGAGACAGTTTTAACCAATAAATTTCAAAAAACAGTAGATTAAATAAAAAAGAAAAAACTTATTATAGTGAACAATAAAAGTCAATATTAAATTTAATTTACATTTTAGCTTAAAATATATACAAACAAGTATTCATAAAGAACTTAACAGAAATTACTACATCAAATGCAAATTAAGCTTATTAGAAATAGTCACTGAAGTAATCAGTAAATATACTGCACTTAAAAAACTGTTAACAAACAACCCACAGATGACCTCATCAGATTTTAATTTGTGTAACTTAATATATATTGTCAAA
Source organism: Crocidura indochinensis (assembly GCA_004027635.1). Classification (NCBI taxonomy): domain Eukaryota; kingdom Metazoa; phylum Chordata; class Mammalia; order Eulipotyphla; family Soricidae; genus Crocidura; species Crocidura indochinensis. The sequence goes on from PVKC010029314.1 coordinate 8,734, forward strand.
AAAAGTAGAGATCTTTATGTTCCTGTTATTTTCTCAATCCAAAAATAGTTAAAACCATAGAAAAATATTATCTCTAACTCTTTTAACAGGCTCACCACAAATAGTGAAAAAATTTGAAGCTCACCACAAATAGTGGTAAACACTGTTAGGAAAATAACTACACTAACAACGAGCATTACAATGCTAAAGAATGATATATAGAATGCCTGACCTGATACAAGCAGGGACGGTGGGGTAGGGGGTATTGGAGGTGGAAATGTTGTAGTGGTGAAGGGGGGTTATTCTGTTTATGACTGAAATCCAACTATGAATATGCTTGTAATCGTGGTTCTTAAATAAAAATTTATATTAAAAAATAAAAGAAAGAAAGAAATATTGTCAATATTTCTAAGACTAATCTCTTATTTGATTACTTAATAGCTTAACTTCTGTATCTTTTTAATTAACTGGATAGTGTATAGCCAAATAATTAGCTTTATTTAATGTCCTATATTTAATGACTTAGACATATACAATATACAGGTGATATCATGATGAAAAAGGAAATTCATAGATCCTGAATATTGGCACATATGCCTCATTAATGTCATGATAGTTTATAAAATTTTTATATCTGAATCAACAAATCTAACTTATCTAGTTCAGAAATATGGATTGCCAAAAACTAAAAGAAGTTCTTCAGCAGAAGATAAATTGAAAGAACTGAAATAGCACTGATACACATATATATATTTAACTTTATTACAATTTCCCAGCATTATAGAATAACCAGAGTTGGCATGTTGTGAGAAAAGAGGAACTCTCATTCATTTGTGGTGGAAATGATGACTGGTTCAACCTTTTTGGAAAGCAATATGGATATTCTTCAATAAATTAGAAACTGAGCCTCCACATGACCTAGCAAAACTACTAAGAAGAAACCGAAGAGTCCAAAAACACACCCTAGAAAAAGCCTGTGCATTCCAATGTTAATTTCAACACAATTCTAAATAGCCAGAATTTAGAAACAACAAACACATAAAAATGCCGGAAAATAAATGATGAATAAAGAAACTATGGTACATCTACTTAATTGAATACTATGCAGATGTTAGAAAAAATAAAGTAATACATTTGCTTATACCTAGATGAATATGAAAAATATTAGGATGCAGAGAGAGATAGAAAAACGCAGAATGGTCTCACTCATCTATGAATTTTAAGAAAAATGAATGACATTCTTGCAATAATAATTTTCAGACACAAAAGAGAAAAGAGCTGAAAGTTCCAACTCACCTCATGAAGCTCACCACAAAGAGTGATGAGTTCAGTTAGAGAAATAACTACGTTTTGAACTGTCCTAATAATGAGAATGTATGAGGGAAATGGAGAGCCTGTCTAGAGTACAGGTGGGGGTTGGGTGGGGAGGAGGGAGATTTGGGACAAAGGTGGTGGGAACGTTGCACTGGTGATGGGTGGTGTTCTTTACATGACTGAAACCCAAACACAATTATGTATGTAATCAAGGTGTCTAAATAAAATATATTAAAAAAAGAAAAATATTAGGATGAGCTCAATATTCAGATATAGGGACTGACATAGAATAATCACACTCCTTTTAGATATATAAAAATATAGTATATTTATCATATCCAAAGACAATAGAAACTAGGGCCAGCATGTTCAGTACATGGTAGGAAGCTTGCCACAAATAGAACGGGAGTGCAGTTAGGGCAGAGAAGTGACCACTAAGACAATGAAAGTTGGAACTGATAACTCTCGAGAGGAACTGGGTTCTGAAATTATTAGGACTGATATCCTTCAACAACAAAAATTGCAAATTAAAGTGTCTAAAAAAGGAAAATAAAATGAAATAAGAATGAGGAATGAGAGAGAGATGGAGAAAGAAGAGAGAGAGAGACAGAGAGAGACAGAGAGACAGAGACAGAGAGAGAAAGAGAGAGAGAGACAGAGAGAGAGACAGAGAGAGAGAGAGAGAATTTTTGCACCAGAGGCAGGGAGGAAAAAAAGAAGAGAACCTGGGGACATTGGCAGTGGGGAATCTGTAGTGTGTAAAGGTATTATACATTGTATGATGGAAATTCAATCATGAACAACTTTGTATCTGTGAAAAAAATAACCTAAGTGTATTTGAACAAGTTTGTAACCACTGTGTTTAAATAAGTACTTAAAAAAAAACTTAGTTGCAAATGATTTCACATAGGAAGGCAATAAGCCTTAAATTATCAAGTGCCCCTCAAATATTACCAACCATGGTGTCCATTAGAACACAGCATTGAAAATGAGAATAAAGCATAACATTAACTAAGGTAAATATTTTCGAATATGTCTATTATTACTAGTATTTGTTATTTGTTCTTTGAATTTCTTTTTTTTGTGGTTTTTGGGTCACACCCGGCAGTGCTCAGGGCTTACTCCTGGCTCCATGCTCAGAAATTGCTCCTGGCAGGCACGGGGGACCATATGGGGCACCGGGATTCGAACCGATGACCTTTTGCATGAAAGGCAAACGCCTTACCTCCATGCTATCTCCCGGGCCCCTGAATTTCTTTTTTTATTGTTTATTTGGGACCCACAATTAGTGTCTCAGGGTTTTTTTATGACTCTGTGCCCAGTCTCCTGACAGTTCTCAGAGACAATATATGGTTGTGGGATACAATCCTGATAAGTTTCATGCAAGGCAAGAACCATACCTTTTGTATTATCACTCTAGACCTGAATATTTCAGGTCCCTGAGTTGCTTCTTTACTATGATAAAAATGATCATAAAACTTACTCAAAAAACAAAGCATTAAAATGAATTATTACAGTGTGCACATGGATTTAAAAATATAATTAGTACATCAATTTAGTTTTTTTTATAATAAAGACTTCATTGATATTAGCAAACTGTATATACAAGGTCAAGGTTCTGTTTAAGAAATAAGACTATGATGTAAAAGCCTCTTTATTTTTATGCCACACTGACTGTATTTTATACAATTTTCATTGATTAAACATTTGACATGTTCTAGGCATTATTCTAGGCACTGGAGAAAATAACAGTGAAAACTATTCATGCTTATGAAACTAATATTCTGGAAAAGACAAATAGTGCATATAAATATGCTACCTGACTAATATAAACTATAAAAATAATGCTGAACCTGTAAAGAGAACAAGAGCTGGGTTTCATAACATACTTGCATGAAGACCTAAAGTTCAATTCCTGTCATAATTTGCCCTTAGAACCATCAGATGTGTGCTAAGGTGTCAAGACTACTGGAACCTAATCACAATGAATTGCCTTGACTTGCATTAGTCTCTGGCTGGATCATCTTTTATCTCATTACATACCTATTTGGATTTTAATAAACTTCTTTACATCCTTTTTTGTTTTCAGAATAAGTTTGCATTCCAATTCCATTGAACTAGGGAAAAAGAACTATGAATTAAAAAAAGAGATGAAAAGAATTTTATAATTTATCAAGATATTAATACTGTCTCCTTATTCATTAAGAAACAATAGGGCTGATTAAAAGCCCACAATGTAGAACTATTTCCTTTAATAAATCAGAAAGCCTTTTTTCCACTCACATTATGAAAATCAAATATTTATTCATTGCTAATGAGATGACCTACTCAGACTAGCAATACATTATGCCCTATTTCCTGTATCATTGGATTATGTATCAGTAATTAACGAAATGAAATATAGAATGTTTCAAAATAGTTTGGCTGTCTGAAATAAAATTATGTATATTAATTTAGTATAAAATAGATAGAGGTACATATTTTAATTCCGTGTGAATAAAGTCTTAATGATACTTTTACATATTAAGTTTAATATTTATGAAAATCTCTACTATCTTTATTTCCTAAGGGTTATATAAGAAAATTTTCAATAGAAATATGTTAAAGAATAATGCATACTAATAAGAAATCACAATTCAGTGATCTTTCAATTCATTTACTCTTAAAAACATTTTAAACTCTGAGATCTTGATAGAAGTAGCAAAGAAAAAACTGTAAATCATATAGTACCTAATTTTGAGCTAGCTTTCATGGTACTCTATACATTTACTAGATTAACAAATACACATTATATAACATTAAAATTATTAATATTGCATATTATAATAACTGCCTATGTATCATTTCAAGGGGCAATAAGTGAAATTACTTGATTGCAGTTATCTCATATTTCAGAAGCCAAAGATCCTTCAAAAATTTCTTCTTGAAATAGGAAATGAAATTTCTTCATTAATAACAAATAGAAAGCATTTTTTAAAACTTTTAAACAAGTAATATGAGCCTGTCATTCAGAAAATCCTGGTAAGCAATATTATAAGAAAGCTTTTTATAAATGAATTTACTTTTCTCCTCATTCCTTGAATCATTTATTGAGTGAAAAAATGAATGAATCACTAAGGATTATAAATTGTAAAATATCAAAGTTTAAAACAACAAAGCTGCAGTATGAGGATATGAGATAAGAATAAGGAGAAATAACTAAAAAAATTCAAATTTTAAATTTCTGAACTATATGTTATATTAAGAGACATAAAATTGATGTTCAATAACAAATAATGCTTTGAAGAGTTTATACCAGTACTAAAGTAACCTGATCATGTATCTCATATCATACAAAAATAAAGTTGATTGCAGGGGCAAGAGCCATAGCACAGCTGTAGGGCATTTGGACAGACCTCTGTTCCATCCCCAGAGTCCCACATGGTCCCCCAAAGGACAACTTCTGAGAGCATAGACAAAAGTAAACCCTGAGTGTCACAGGGTGTGGTCCCCCAAAACAAAAACAAACTAAAATTAAAAAATTAAATAAAGCTTATTGTTGAAATAAAAATCAAAATAATAAGTATATCAATAATATAACACATTATTTTATATAAAAATAAAATGTCTAATTTATTTAATATACTACTAAAACATAAATGATAAAAATATTAACTTTCTTTATGTCATGAACTTTACTAAAAAAGAGCATGAAAATATACTAAAAGAGAAGAGATAATACAGTGGGTAGGGACTGGAGAGATAGCATGGAGGTAAAGCATTTGCCCTCATGCAGAAGGTTGGTGCTTCGAATCGTGGACTCCCATATAGTTCCCTGAGCCTGCCAGGAGAGACTTCTGAGCATAGATCCAGGAGAAACCCCTGAGCGCTGCTGGGTGTGACCCCCCAAAAAAAATAAACACCAACAAAAAAATACAGTGGGTAACAGTGGCTGGAGAGATAAGCATGGAGGTAGTTCATTTGTCTTGCATGCGGAAGGATGGTGGTTCGAGTTCCGGCATTCCATATGGTTCCCCGAGCCTGCCAGGAGCGATTTCTGAGCATAGAGTCAGGAGTAACCCCTGAGCGCTGCTGGGTGTGAGCCAAAAGCAAAAAGCCACCCACCCCCCACCCCAAAAAAAAGAAAAGTACAGTGCATAGGACAGTTGTCTTACAAAAAGCCCATCTACTCAGATACTCAACACTGCTAATCGTCTTCTAAGTCTTATCAGGAAAAATCCTCCACAGAGTACTAAAAATAAACCATTAAAGCAGACAGATGTTTCCTCCATAAAAGAAAATAAATTGAAATATATAAACAGTGATAAACCATAAAAGGGGAGGATGCATTCAACTGATAGCAGCAATAGAGTATATATATATCTATATATATACATATATATCTCAAAAACATATACAATAAAGTAATATGAATAACGGGATTGAAAGGGAATAGAATTTATAAGTATAAATTCAAAGTCTAACAATTACAAAATATATTAAATTCCCCGTAGGATATTTTAAACAAGACCACAATTTAGTTTAATTATATTTCCACTAGGTTAATAAAATTTAAGGTGGGTGAACAGTTTTGTTGAAAATATGGATTAATGATAATTCCCAAACTTGAATGCAGCTAGCAGATGCTCCCATTAAGCAAATAGAAAACATCAGTCTAATGTAGATTGAAGAGCTGGAGTAACCTCTTGGCAGAGGTGTATGTGGCCACACAACACAACCACTACCCGTAAATAAATAAATAAAAAATAGTAGAGTAGGTAGGTTGCTTGCCTTGCACCTAAAAAAAAAAGATTGATTAATGCATCTGAGATACCTTTTATAAAGACAAAAAGACAATCTTCTCAGGAGCAAAGTGATAGCACAGCAAGGGAAGCAGAGAAGAGTACTTGTCTTGCATGTGACTGACCCATATTCTATCCTCAAATTGCATATAATCCCCAGGATCCCCTTAATCTAGCCAGAAATGATCCCTGAGCATAGAGCTAGGAATAGGTACTGAAGGTCCAAGTGTGGCCAACTGTGGCCAAAAACACAGTTACACACACAAACACACACACACACACACACACACACACACTAAACATAACAGCGTTAAAATATGAAACTGGGCTATTAAAATAATATAGTAAAAACATTGTAAA
>PVKC010029315.1:0-15165 GCA_004027635.1 Crocidura indochinensis
TTTTTTTTGGTTTTTGGGTCACACCCGGCAGCGCTCAGGGGTTACTTCTGGCTCCATGCTCAGAATTGCTCCTGGCAGGCACGGGGGACCATATAGGGTACCGGGATTCCAACCGATGACCTTTTGCATGAAAGGCAAACGCCTTACCTCCATGCTATCTCCCGGGCCCCATATATAACAGTTTTTTAAACCTTAGAAGATGGGGCTAGTGAGATGCCTCAAATGGTAAGAGTCCATGGTTAGTCTATATAAGACCCTGAGTGTGACCTTCCAGCACAGAATGATCTCTGGATCACTGCAGGATACAGGATGTGATCTGTGTTTACTCTCAGTCAGAAAAGCAAGCTGTCAGGTTCATATGGCCAAGCATCACCATGAGTAGCTCTAGTATCTTACTCCTCACCCCCACTTCTCCTCAGTGTGACCCAATTTTAAAAAAACTACAAAAGAAAAAATAAGAAATTGGTCTGACAAATACATAGTATTCTTTATATTAGTAAAGCAGCAATCATATCTAAGACAACATAAAGTCAAATTTTGATGTTTGGAGCTTAAGTTCCCTTTTTTTTGGTTTTTGGGTCACACCCGGCAGTGCTCAGGGGTTACTCCTGGCTCCATGCTCAGAAATTGCTCCTGGCTATTAAGAGAAATCTAGTACTTCTTCAGATGTATGGAAATGAAGTCTAATACTATTAAGCAAATTGGTGTTAATTTATTGTATTAGAACATTTAAATAATCTTTTTGAATTCAGATGGTTACTTTGCATAAACAAAATAGGTTAATTAAACTCTGCACTGCCTTACTTTAAATATTTGAAGTTTTCTTATTATTATTATTTAAAGATATTTATAAGAATGAACTATAAATTATGATAATTTACCTTTATTTTGGTTTGGGGACCACACCCAGAGGTGCTCAAGGACTAACCCCAGTTCACAATTTGGAAGTTATTAATGTAGGAATTTAGGGGACTATGTGATGCTAGGAATCAAGGCCAGTCTTCTTGCATGTGAAGTATGTTCTCAAGCCCTCTGAACTATATGACCCTAATTTATGCTTTTCCTTATGATAATATATGTGAGTAAATAAAAATGAATTGCGATTCAAATCCTTATTTCCAATTTCAAATTGGATTTGAATCACAATTAATTTTTAAAATGATAATTTATATTTAATTTACTCAAAACTGAATTGTATTAAGGATAATGTGTTGTAAGATAAAGTTATAGAAGTAAAGGCAAGTTATTGCATCATTTTTGGAATCACTTTCTCTGGAGTATCATATTGTCTCCATATTGATTGCTGTGTGGTTATTTCTGTCTAAAGACACTTTCATGACATAATATAATTGAAAATAGGATGCATTTGTACAGAATATACTAATTCTTGAGTGATTGTGATCCAATTTAAATTCATATCTTCTTAGTTTTTCATCACTAACTGTATATAGGACCTTCATAGATCATTCAAATCTCCAAAAGCATAGGCATAATATAATTAATGAAATTCATTTAAAAAGTAGTAGAACTTGCTCTCTGCCCCACACTATTAAAAGCAGTAAAGATAGTATTGGCGAACTGAAGAACAAAGGTAATGGACTTTACATAGAATTAATGAATAGGCAACTAAGCAGAAATAGAACCAAAAAAATTCAGTGCTTAGACACTGGTAGAGGGAAGGAGGCTCTCTGTGGTGTTGGAAACAATATAAACAAGAAAAGTATGAATCTAAGCAGAGGCTGGGGTCGCCATTAGCATGCCTGGGGATGCATGGGTGCCAACCTGCATTTCTTGCAGGTACTGGGGCTCGATCTAAGGGGAGGCTGGGGTCACCAGTAGGACCTCCTGGGGACGGATGTATGCTGACCTGCCTCTCTTGCAGGTATTAGAGCTAGATCTCAGGGGAGGGTGGGGTCACCAATAGGACCACCTGGGGACTGTCAGATGCTGACCTGCCTCTCTCAAAGGTTCTGGGACTCGATTTCAGGGGAGACTGGGGTTGCCAGTAGGTCCATCTTGGGATGGACGGGTACCGACCTGCCTCTAGGGCTTAATCTAAAGCAGTGTTTCTCAAATAGTGGGGCATGCCCCCCCGGGGGGGGGCCACAAGGCTCAATAAAGGAGGCGCACTTGACCTCAGCAAACACTATCATAACAAGCTAAGCCCCGTGTTTATGTGTCTGTATGTCTCTGGAGCTGAGAATTGTTGTGTCCTGCTTCAAACCCCACTTTGAAAAGCTATGCATTGCAAAACCTGCTCATTGTAGCCATTAATTCAGACATCACCTCTGATTGAAAAATCAGCTCAGGGGCCCGGGAGATAGCATGGAGGTAAGGCATTTGCCTTTCATGCAAAAGGTCATCGGTTCAAATCCTGGTGCTCCATATGGTCCCCCGTGCCTGCCAGGAGCAATTTCTGAGCATGGAGCCAGGAGTAACCCCTGAGCACTGCCGGGTGTGACCCAAAAACCAAAAACAAAAAAAATCAGCTCAAATTATTTTATATATTTTTGTTTTGCACGTTAAAGTGTTTTTTAATAAAGATACTATTTACAGTCGCATGGGGGTGGGGCACGAAAAAGATTTTCTTCTTCCTAGGGGGGCATGACAAAATAATTGAGAAGCACTGATCTAAGGGAATGCTGGGATCGCCATTAGCACACCTGGGGACAGACGGGTTGCTGACCTGCTTCTCTCTCAGTTACCGAGGGGAGAGTTCAGGGGAGACTGCCAGTCACTAGTAGCAGTGCCTGGGGAACTGGATGGGTGGTGACCTGCTCCTCTCGCAGCTACATGGGGTAGAATTGAGGTGAAGCTATCAGAGGTCGCCACTGTTGGTGGTTGGGGATTGCACCTTCTCACAGGTATCCGGAAGGCAGAAATCTGAGGGCAGGGCCAAATCTCAGCGACCACCCTCACCATTCCTGCCTAGGGCCGCACTACAAAGTAGGGACCCAGCCACATACCATAGGTGACATTGAAGGGCTGAGAACAAGGGCAGAACACTGAACCATCAAAAGCAAAGAAATGGGAAAACCAAGTAAGACACTATCAGCCAGAGATATGGAGAAAAATCCTAGCAAGTTCCCAAGTCCACCAAAGTGCATGAACCCAATAGATAAAGATATAAAAGTGGGGGCCTGGCGGTGGCGCTGGAGGTAAGGTGCCTGCCTTGCCTGCGCTAGCCCAGGACAGACCGCGGTTTGATCCCCCCAGTTCCCCATATGGTCCCCCGTGCCTGCCAGGAGGAGCGACTTCTGAGCGAATAGCCAGGAGTAACCCCTGAGCGTCACCGGGTATGGCCCAAAAAAACAAAAACAAAAAAAAAGATATAAAAGTGGCATTGAAAGCCATGGCATTAGAAATCAAAGAATTACTCACCAGTGAGTTTAAGAAATCTATAGATGAGCAAGTCAACCAACTCAAAGATGAACTTTTACAGCAGATGAGAGAATTCATACAAAGGGAATTAAAGGAAATTAGAAATGACTTAGCAAGGCATAATAGCAAAATTACACAGTTGGAGAATTACATAGAAGAACTTGAAGAAAAACTACAAACTAAAAATGACAAAGAAGCCAATAAGGAAATAAGAGGTAAGACATTGAAAGAAAATGTCAGGTGTTTAAAAACAAAGACAAAAGTAATAATCTACAGATTATATACCAGAAGGGTGGAAACAGGGAAAGAAGAACAAATGGCGAGGGAAATCATAGCAGAAAACTTTCCCACCCTCTGGAAAGTGGTTCCAGTTCAAATCCAAGAGACAACAAGAGTACCTAATAAAATAGACCCTAATAAACCAACACCAAGACATATAGTAATCCAAATGGCAAAAACAAACAAACAAACAAAAAAGAAAGATGAATTCCTTAAAGCAATAAAGGGAGAAAAAAACCTCAAGTACAAAGAAAAGAACATAAGAATCAAGCCAGATCTCCCATTTGAAACAATTCAAGCAAGAAGACAGTGGAATGACATATTCAAACTACTGAATAAAAGAAACCTCCAACCTAGAGTCTACTACCCAGCAAAACTCTCATTCATATGGGAGAAAGGATTAAAAACATTTTCAGACAAGAAAGATCTCACACTATTTGTGCTAACCAAGCCAACTCTAAATGAACCACTTACAAGATGTACTACATAATCCAAATCCCCAATTGTAACAACAACTACTCTATTCAGTACAATAGCACAACAACCCGCTTTGTCAATAATCTCCTTATATGTCAATGGACTAAACTCTCCCATTAAAAGACACAGAATAGAGGGTTGGATCAGACAACAAAAACTAGATTTCTGTTGCCTGCAAAAAACACACCTAAAAGAACAGGATAGACATAGGTTTAGAATAAAAGGATGGAAATCAGTTATTCAAGCCAATGGAAAACAACAGCAACAAAAAAAGGCTGGGACAGCCATTCTCATATCAGATCAAATTGCATTCAACCTCAAGAATGTGCTCAGAGACCAAGAGGATTACTACTTACTGATCAGGGGAACCTTAGACCAAGAAGTACTAACTCTGATCAATATCAATGCACCGACTATAGAACCAGCAAAATATGTAAGGCTCACAAACCTAGAGAAACATGTGGAACGAAATGTGATAGTTATAGGGGATTTTAATACTCCCCTGTCACCATCAGATAAATCCACTAGGCAGAAAACTAGCAAAGATATAAGAACCCTAAACGAGAAAGTAGAGGAAATGGGAATAGTGGACTTATAAAGGGCTCTCCACCCCAAGAAAGCAGAATACACATTTTTCTCAAGTGTACATGGAACCTTCTCTAGAATAGACCATGCCTTAGGATATAAAACTAAATTACACAAAGTCACAAACATAAGGATTATCAGAAGCACCCTATCAGATCATTATGGAACAGAGATCACGATCAACTATAAAAAGAAACTGTGGAGAAAATCCAACACCTGGAGATGAAACAACATGCTACTCAACAACATGCTACAGCTGGATCAAAGAGGAACTCAAGGAAGAAATAAAAAGATTCCTGAGACAAACGATAATGAAGACAAACTGTCAAAATCTGTGGGACACAGCAAAAGCAGTAATTAGGGGGAAACTCATAGAACCCAAAAAATTCAGTTTAAAGAATTTTCTACATAATCCTGAGTCACACATACATATGGTGACACCCTTGGGCTAGAGAAAGAATGTGTACTGGCGACTTATAAAATATAAACAGTTCCTAGAATTCCCACAAGAATGAACAGCAACTTTTTCTTTCTACCCAGCTGGTGTGTCGAGATCTTGTTAAAAAGCCCCAGTTTCAGTAGAGAGTCAAAGAAAAGTTGCACTTTGGCAGTAGGGCTAAACTCCTGTTGAATAAAAAGCTCTTCCAGAACTGCCTCTCTGCAAAGCTGTTAAAACAAGACTCAAAAATATAAACTAATCCACTGTGACTTCTGTGACTTGGAGGGGCAGAAAGGAGTGTTTATTTATTTAGGCTTCTTGGTGAAAGTTAGGAATAAAGAGGATGTTGACTTCCTCTCTGTATAACCCTGAAATGTAGAAAGGTTGGATGCAGTTTAATGTCTTTTGTAGTGTCTCCCATTTAATTCAACTATATTATCAGTGTGTGTGTGTGTGTGTGTATACGCACACATATATACAATATATATATAGACTTATATATATATTGTTTGTTTTTGGGTCACACCCGGCAGCGCTCAGGAGTTACTCCTGGCTATCTGTTCAGAAATAGCTCCTGGCAGGCACGGGGGACCATATGGGACATTGGGATTCGAACCAACCACCTTAGGTCCTGGATCGGCAGCTTGCAACTGTGCTATCTCTCCGGGCCCTATATTTTTAATCTTTATTAAGGAAAATAATCTTATCTTTATAGCTAGAAAGGAAATGATTGTTGTCTGATTATAATGAAAATTAAGACAGGTGATTTGTATTATCCATAAGTGGTTTTTAAAACTCACTTTTAAAGGCATGCATTATTAAACCTCTTTTTTTTTAGTGTCTGCTTTGATTTTCTGTTGTATACTACTTATTTGATAACTAGTTATTAACCAGCTACCACATAGCAGAAACTATTCTAGGCACAGTGGATTTGAAAAAAAAATTTATTTTGGATTTGAAATTTTTTTTTTTTTTTTTTGGTTTTTGGGCCACACCCGGTGACGCTCAGGGGTTACTCCTGGCTATTCGCTCAGAAGTCGCTCCTGGCAGGCACGGGGAACATATGGGGAACCGGGGGATCGAACCGCGGTCTGTCCTAGGTTAGTTCAGGCACCTTATCTCCAGCGCCACTGCCCGGCCCCTGAAATTTTTAAGTATGAATTTAGACTGATTCTAAGTTCTCTTCGTTCTCATTTTGAAACTTAGGAATTACTCCTGGCTCTGTGCTCGGGAGTCTTTCCTGGTGGTGCTCTGGGGACCTTATATGTTACCAAAGATTCAATTAGTCAACTACATGCAAGGTCAACCACATTAATCCCTATACTATCTCTGACCCCTTATTCCAAGTCTTGATGATGTATATTCAGTCCATTTAAAAGAAAGAAGGCTTAGTGTACAGAAACTGCTAGTGTGTTCATAGCTCTGCACCCACATTTACACATTTCCAAGATATTTTGTTAAATACCAAAGAATATTGTGTATTCACTAAATGTATTTTCCTTTACCACTGGGAACACCGGTAAGCTATTTACAGTAAATAGCCTTCTTGCAGCAAAGTAAGTTCAGATTAGATACTCATAATGAATGGAACTAATATACACCAAATTCCAGTCTGGGCCACGAAAGTTCCACAGAACATTTCTTTCCTTCTCTGTTCTGGTGGTTAACTTAATGCCTAGAATCCATAAAAAAAAAAAAAAATTCTCCAGCTCTAAGATTATGGCAGAGGAACAGGGAGAGGGTACAAAGGATGGGATTAGATGCTTTAAATGGGGGGTACTGGGTTGAATCACTAGCACCATGTAAACCCCAGAGTACCAAGCCCCTGGACACCACCAGATGTGGCTGCAAACTGAAACTAATTAAGTGGAAGAGCACTGAGGAAGGAAGGAGATTCTTACTGAACAGCTAAAACCATTCTGTTGTAAGATCCCTCTCTTGGTTGTTTTAGTTTTTGACTTACCTGAACCAAGGAGGGAATCATGACTGTGGAGTAACTGTGACACTAGGTCTATAAGAAGGGACCGTCATTTTTACTTGAGTTTGTATTTAAGTCTTGAAGTGAACTTGAAATTTTGTTTTTTTCTCAGCCAGGAAAAAAAAAAAAAAAACAGACTCAGCCCAATAGTACAGCAAGTAGGGGATTTGCCTTGGATAGACTCAACCCAGGTTCAATCCCTGATACCCTACAGGGCCCCCTTGAGCCTGCCAGGAGTAATTTCTGAGCACAGAGTCAGGAGTAACTCTTGAATGCTGTCAGCTATGTCCCCTCCAAAAAGAAAACCAAACAAATCACCTCACTTCTTTCCTTTTGCTTCCTTTTAGTTCTGCTTGAACTTGTGGCATGTATGCCTAGAATGTAGAACCCCAACTCCTTTTACCTTTAATGAAGCTTCTGTCTCCCTGAAATGATACTTTTTCCCCCTCCATTTTATCTGCATTCTTCTTTAAACAATCGGAGGCAAAATGTTCAGTGTTTTCCTGTGCCAAGTATGGTGCATGATATAAGACCTTTCACATACTTTGAAATATAGTAATACATCTTAGAAACTGAGTGTTGGTGCAGCTTATCACCCTCTCACATAATTTACTCTCAGTTTAAGTAGTTATGGTGACATACCTCAGTTGACTAAGATCCCTACCTTGTAGCCTATATGTAGATTCTTTGTGGGTAGTGTGCTCCATGAGTAGCTGAGTCTCAGTATTTCCTCTTTCCCTACCTCCAGCTATACCTTAAATGGCTGTTATAAGTGTGTGACTGACTGGCCTTCCAGAAAAGATGGCAAAAAAAAAAAAAAACATTTTAAGAGGAGACTTCTCTGATTGTCTGATCAAATAACAGATTGCTCAAGTGACCTCAAGCCCATTCACATGGGAAATCAGCTTCTATTGTTAATTTGTTTTTCCCTTTTTATGCTTGTTATCTCCAGCTTCTGTTATTTCTTAATGCCTAACCATTATCTCAATCATGACTTATAATAGTTCTTATTACCTAAAAATTCCAGCTCTATCCCTTCAGACTTAATACCAATTAAATGCAGTTGCCTAAATATTTTTCTCACATTTAGCATAAAATGGGCAGGAAATAGAGAATTACATTGAATTATCCTGATAGTTTGATACTCTGTTTTAAGATGTTATTCTTTACATAGCTTCTTCAAAAATTCTGCACTAACTGTTTATAGGCATATAGTTATGGGTTTTTTGTTATTTGTTTTGTTTTGAGGCCACACCTGACAGTGCTCAGGGGTTATTCATGTCTCTGCACTCAGGAATCATTCCTGGCTGGCTCAGGGAATCATCATGGGTGCTAGGGATTGAACCCAGGATGGCTGTGTGCAAGGCAAATGCCTTATTTGTTGTATTGTCACTCCAGCATTATAACCAGTTATTATTGTATCTAATATGTTCATTGTATGCTTTTATTTATACAAATTTGCTATAAGATAAATTTAACAATTCTATTAACTGAAAAAAAAGTTTTAAGTATGAAAAGATTAATTTGAGTTTAATTTTAGCTAAACACTGCTTCAGAAAACTTTGAAATTAAATTATTTTCCTTTTGCTCAAAAGGAGAATTAGCTAGTATAATTTTTAGCTAGTAAAATTTTTTCTTCTTAACCTATTCACCAGGATTGCAAGATCATTGAAAAGAGAATGGCATAGTTATTTCATCAGAATATAGACTAGACTAAGCTCTTTTTTTTTCAGCAGCTACTTATTTTAATGGCGACATATTTTAGAAGAAATGTTAACCACAAGTCTGTCTTGGCAAATGCATGCTCTGTTATTTTCTGTCATTTTATTATTTTTATTAATATATTTATTTAAACACGTTAATTACAAATATGATTGTAATTGGGAAGGTCCAACTCACGGCATGAAGCTCGCCACAAAGAGTGATGAGTGCAGTAAGAGAAATAACTACATTGAGAACTATCATAACAATGTGAATGAATGAATGAGAGAAGTAGAAAGCCTATCTAGAGTACAGGCCAGAGTGGGGTGGGGAGGAGGGAGATTTGGGATATTGGGGGTATTCTTTACATGACTGAAAGACTATGTTCTTAAAACAAACAAAATTTTCAGTGACAGCCCAACAAAGGTTTCTTCTAACTCTCTATGCAAGTTTGACCAACTCTCCAAGGACAGCTGTCCTTGACACAATCACGTGTCAATCCAGGCTACTTGAATTTTGTATCTCTTCTCTGTAAATTTGAAACCTGAGATTTATACAAGAGGTATATTAAAGAATCTTTCCTAAACTTGACGATATTCAGAACTGTAGTTATTTCTTTACAAAGGAATGGGGATAAAGATATCAGAAAGCCCTAGTTTTCCATACTATGCAATTTAGGACTATCTATTGCTATCTTTGTAGATGCCTTGCATCTGGCTGAACTGGGTTCAATTCCCAGCATGTCATATGGTCTCCTGCATCTGTATTTTTGGGGGAACATGTTATTTGTCAGCACTGACCATCTAGTTTTCTTCTAATGGATATATTTAGAAATGGTAGGATTGTGTGATGTTGCTTGTTTGCTCTACTATAAAAATATTTTTAGGTTTCTTCCTATATTAAGCTTTTCACTATGAATTGTGATGATATTATGAGACCCCATAATGGATAACTAATATACACACAAACTGATACTTATATTAATAAACAGAGTTCACTTTACTTCGTTGCACTGCACACAATATATATTTTACTTATCTAGCCTGAGTTTTAAAGAAGTCATGTTTATAATAGTCGATTGACAAGAATATATATGCATATTGTATTTCTTGATATACTAACAGTATTATTAGATTCGAAATAAACGTCTTATAATTATCTCACCACAGCATTATATGGCTATAAAACAATGTAAAACAAATTTTATTTCAGTTTGATGTTTGAAGAGTCAGAGAGAAAGAGATTAGAGTTTAATATAGATGAGTGACGATTCAGGGAAAAGAAATATATTAAATATATTTACTCCATATATGTATATGTATATCATATATATTCATATAAGAATCAGAAGAAAACTAAAATGATACTTTGTACTCTTAATTTTGTAGCTTCTTTCTTTTTTAAAATTGGGAATCAAACCTAAGTTTTGTGTATACAAGTTTGCTACTAAGCCGTATCTCTGACCTATATTTGTATGACTTTGGGGGTCTTTTGGGGACTTGGGGTTGGGACCCAGTGGTACTCAGAGAAATTTTTTATACTTTCATTGTTTCTGTGTATTTGGGGGGCATACCCAGCAATGCTCCTGATTGTGCACAAGGATCACTCCTCCTCGCACAGCTCAGAGATCAAACCCAAGTTAGTTACATCCAAGGCAAATATCCTACCTGCTGTATTACATTTCTGGCCCCGTATTTGATTTCAAAGGGCAAAGTGTTCCTTTTTATTATAGTGAATTAGAACTATTTCTACAAGAAAACAATCTTTACTTGATAAAGATTATTCTAGCAAGTTTTATTTGGTGGGGGGGGTTCTTGAGATAGTAAGGAATATAAACTGTAGTTCTTCATCTACTTTTTACTTATATCTAGCCTATACAAATTTCTCAAATACTGTTGGTTTGGTTTTTTTTCTTTTTTTCTGTATTGATTTTTGATTCCTTTTTTGGAGGGAGTTAGATAAACAAAAAAGAATAGCTCCTTCTCATTTCCTGTGTAGTGTGTATGACCACTTAAGCTCAGTCAGGAGAAGTAATGCAGGGGTAAGTTGGAAGATAAATTGGAAGGATGCTATTTCCACCTAATTCCAGATCAAATCCACCGTAGATTAGGGTTTAAGAAGGAAGAAAATAGTGTCACAAATAATACCTTGCCTTCTTTCCACTGCTTATATACCTCTCCTGAAGGAAATTTATGGTTTACTAAGGTTTCTTTTCTTTCCTTTTATTTTCATCTTCTTTACGTCCTTTCCTTTTCCTTTTCCTTTCTTCTCTCCTTTTCCCCACCTCCTCCTCTGTTCTCCTCTCCTCCTCTCTTCGTTTCTTTTCCTTGTAATGGGGCCACCCACAGTGGTACTCAAAGATTACTTGTGGCCTTGTGGCTCTGTTTTCTGGGGTTGTTCTCAGTGGTACTTGGGGACCATGTGGTGCTAAGAATTGAATCTGGGTCAGCCACATTTTGTGGTGCTAAGAATTGAACCTGTGTCAGCCACATTCAAGGCAAATACCTTAGTCCTTGTATTGTCTCTAGTCCCAGATTTTTTTTATTGAATGTTTAGGTATTGCCCATGAAATTTTCCATGGAAGTTCTGTTTAAAACTTAAGTATAATGTTCTCTTTTCAGATAAATTTTTAACTCTCTAACTTCCTCAAAAATAGTTTATCATATACTTCAAAAGTTTAGCAATTTTGACTCTTAAATTTTAGGCATTTTTGTCAGTTTTGACTTACTCTCTTATAAAGGCTCACAAAGGAAGTCCAATTTTCTTTTTGTGCATATGACACACAATTTTCCAACATTATTTATTGAAAAGAGTGACCTTTCCCTGTTAAATGTCTTGGTTAAATAGTCTTGTCAAATCATTTAACCATAGAATTTATTTTTAGAATCTCTCTCACAATATGTAGGTCTATCTTTGTGAAAATAAGCACACTGTTTTTGATCACTGTTGTTTTGTAGTAAATTTTGAAATGTTGGACCTCCAATTTTATTTTTTTAAACTGATTTTCTTTGACATTTTATATAAATTTTCACTGTCCTTTGAGAACAATTTTAAGATGGATTTTTCTATTTCTGGAAAAACTGTCAATGGTATTTTAATAGTGATTGCATAAATAGAAGGAATATTTTAGGAAGTATTTTTATTTTTTTTATTTGTGTGTGTGTGAGAGAGAAAGAGAGTTATCTGTTTTGGTTTTGGTTTTGGTTTTTGGGTCACACCCTGCAGCACTCAGGGGTTACTCCTGACTCTACACTCAGAAATCACTCCTGGCAGGTTCTGGGAACCATATGGAATGCCGGGATCCAAACCACTGTCTTTCTGCATGCAAGATAAATGCCTTGCCTTCATGCTATCTATCTTTTTTTAAAGTGTGGTCTTTAAATTTATGAAAAGAGGTACTTCAATCTTTCATTACTTGATAAAATGTTTTGAAATGTTTTATAATATTTAGCATTTAAGTCTGTAATCTCGATAGTTAATTCATAAATATTTTTGCTATTTTTTTATTTAATTGCCTTCTTGATTTAATTTTTTTGTTCATTGATTCTTGGATGTTTTTGTGTGTTGATTTTGTCCTGCGACTTGCTTTTTTATTTTTTTTTATTTTTTTTTATTTTTTGGTTTTTGGTTTTTGGGCCACACCAATGGTGCTCAGGGCTTACTCAGAAATTGCTCCAGGCTAAAGGTACCATATGGGACACCAGGGTATTGGACCGCAGTTCATCCTAGGTTAACGCCTTCAAGGCAGATGCCCTACCACTTGTGCCATCGCTCTGGCCCTTAAGGTTTTTTAATTCTAAAAGATGTTTTGGTACAATTTTTAGGGCACTCAGCTCTTATAATAATGTCATCTGCAAACAAACAATTTTACTTCTCTTCTGATTGGTATGTTTTATATTTCTTTTTCTGATCTGTAGTTACAGTCTTTTGTCCTGTGGCCAGCGGGATAGAATAGTTGTCAGGAGCTTGCTTCACATAACCCTCTTGAGTTTGAGCCCTAGTCCCCGAGAGGGTTCCCCAAGTACTGCTAAGAGATATCTGAGCACAGAGCTAGAAGTAAATCTGAGCACCATTGTATGTGTCCCCAAAACCAAAACAAACCAAAAACATTTTATATTCTTTCACATTTAACTATAAACAATGCTTCTTTAGGTTACCCTTACTGAAAGTGTTTTTTAATTTCAAAAGCTAGCTTGGTGAAAATACTCATGCTTGATGTATACTCATTCCAGGTTTCCTTCAGTTTCCTATTTTCCCTATTCTTGCTCCGTGTGGGATAGACACCCCCTTACTCTTCTCCCATGATTATCTGTGCTTGTGGCAGTTTACTTCTAGAATTTTCCTTGTCTTTTGAAAGCTTTACCAAATACAAGTACTATGTAGTTACTAAAATTTTTACTTCAATGTCCTTATGTTTCCTTGGACTAAAGGTGCTTACACATCATCTACAAAATTCCAGTTTACAGAAGAATCTCCTTAATGGATTTTTCCTTATCTTTAGCATCCCTGCTGATTGCCTATATTTTCCAAAGTCCAACACTTCCCAAACCCTGTGTGAATATTCTACATGGACTGTGTTGCTTTTTCTTCAGAATAGGCTCCAAACAATGAATTTACAACTCTAGACAATTAAAATATAGCCACATAAGTTATATTGATAAAACAGTAAATATCAGTTCAATTAGACACAATTAATACTCTCAGAAACGAGGCCTTGTTTTCCTTTTTCCTTTTTTTTTTTTTTAGACAACAAGCAGCAGTGCAGAGGGGTTGCTTCTGACTCCGCACTCAGGAATTATTCCTGGCAGTACTCAAGGGGACCATATAGGATGCTGGAGATAGAACCTGGGTTAGCCACATGCAAGGCTACCCACTACCCACTCTAGTATGGCTCCAAACCCAACACCTTTTTTTATATTTTGTAACAGCTCTTTTCTTAGGGATCTGCTAAAGACTATGCACCAGGTATTTATAGATGGGTTCTCAAACATCACTGCACTTCAGAAATCCTTGGGGAAGCTTGCTAAATACAAACTGCCTCCATCCTCCAGGGTTCCTTCTTTAGCTAACCTGAGGCAGGACCTGACTAGTTGCATTTCCCAGGTGATGCTATACTGCGTTAACTAATCAGTATCTTGCCTGCTCTTAGAAAGTTTGAAAGCCATTGGTCTACTTCAGTGCCAGTCTGAGAACTGGAACTCAGACAGGTGGTGGTCCTCCAGTATTTAAAAAAATAAAAAAAAGGAAACAGCTAGTCTAAATCATACTGTTTAATTTTTTTCATCTATGTCATTGTCAAACACGGATTTTTAAAATTTGGCTTTCCTGCCATCTTCTAAGACAATGTTGCCCAAAGTGGGCAAAATTCTTCTTGGAGGTTTTGAACTCCAACGGTGTGAGGGTGCGATTAGAAGCAGCTACAGGTATAGTTGGAGGTACTTTGTGTTTGCTTGAAACTAGATTTTTAGGAGGGAACTGGGTACATTTTTCCCCCTGCGAAGAGGACATTAGACCAACTTAAGTTTGGTATCCTCTGTTCCGAGATCTACTGTACTTTCTTGAACATTACTCCCTTTTCAAGTTCTCAAAAATAATTGGTGATACTACCGTTACTTGTCATCCTCCAAGACATTTATTTGAGACATCTCCCACATGAAATGAGTCAGACTTTCCAAATCCTATTGAATCTGTGATGCTGCTGGTGACAACAGCGAAAATAATCATGACAGCCAGGGTTCATAGAGGATTTATTCTCTTTTGGGCACTTGTCTGAGCATTGTATTTGAATTAGCTGGTATGATCCTCACATTTTCCCTATTTTATCAGGACTGCTATCATAAAACTTATAACTCTCCAAACTAGGAAAAAAGGAGAGTAAAGGGAACCTAACTTAGAGACTACCAGACTCCAAAGCCCAGACCTTTACTTCCTGTGCTCCCTGGGACCCTAACCAACTCTGTGTCTAGTTAACACTGGTTGTAGGACTTTATCTTAAGGACACTTTTTTGCTCTATTTCTATAGTTAAATATTCCACGCTCTATCTTAATAAACTCACAAAGAGCACATCACCACATCCAAGCACTGTACCTAATAAATACTTGCTTAGAATTAGAGACCTCATAATAGTCCTATGACTTTGTAAGGACACATAATGTTCCCAGTTTCTTTTTACTTGCAATGCCCAGACCTGAATCTTTGAAATGACTAAGTATATTATCTTGAACAATAAGCAACCTTTTTCTTTATGGGGGTGGGGCGTGAGACACACCTGAAGATGTTTCTGGCTTACTCCCAGCTCTGCACTTACGAATCACTCCAGCTCTC
>PVKC010029316.1:0-15137 GCA_004027635.1 Crocidura indochinensis
CACACCCGGTAACACTCAGGGGTTACTCCTGGCTATGCGCTCAGAAATCGCTCCTGGCTTGGGGGACCATATGGGACGCCAAGGGATCTAACCGTGGTCCATTCTAGGCTAGCGCTGGCAAGGCAGACACCTCACATCTAGCGCCACTGCACCGGCACCTTTTTTTTTTTCTCTTGTTGTTATTCTTTCTTGTTATTTATTGTTGCTCTTGTATTTTTTGTTGTTACCTTTCCCCTCCTTTCTTCTTCTCAATTGATATTGATCATTCCTAAATAGACTTTTCCGAGCTTTCCTTTCTTTTTTTTCCTCAGCAGAACCACAGAACTTTAATCATCTTGTTTTTCCTCATAAATTAAGTGGGGTGGAGGAATGTGGATGGTACCAGGAGCAAACAGTCGCATGACCATTGAGTGGAAATAAAAAATTATCAGACATAAACATGAGACCCAAAGTCAACACATCAGAATCAGGATACCCAATCTACAACACGTTATATACAAAAGGGACCTCTTTCACATGCAGTCCATGGGATGCATGCAGGGCACAGAGGAAGATGGAGGACAACACGTGGTGGGAATAGCACTAATTCACTGTCACTATGTATCTTAAATATAACTGTGAACGACTTGTAATTCACATTGATCACAATAAAAATTTGAGAAAAACATTTCAAAAATTTAAGATCAAAATAAAAAATATATAATAAAAACACTATTTCAGACTGAAAATGAAAAGAAAAGATAAAAACAGAAAGTGGTCATGTCTAGGCCCTGATAACCAGCTAGATTTAAGGGGCACATAGAGAAATAAACCACAAACTATATCAAGATGAAGAAGTTAAAGAGGAAATTTGAAGGAAGTTCATACATAAAACAAAATTGAAACAGAACAGTAAATGTAGTACAGCCAAGAAGAATGAAAATCGCCTTAACATGACTGATTTTCAAAACATTGGTGTGGCTAATAGCCTTACAAAGTCTAAATCACAGGAACAGACTTACAACAAAGATCAGAAGAGTGAGTAAGGGGTGGTAACCAAAGACAATAAATAAGAAATTTTCAAAGTGTCTTTTTAAATCTTTAAGTAAAAAGACACAAGGATATCAATATTTAGAAAACATGTATGAGTAGAAAATGAATGAAACTTAATAATTTAAAATATTGATTGCCTTTTAGCGCCTCTTTTGTGGTGGAAAGCGATAGAAACAAACAGCAGCTAAACATAAAGGGCATCTTAACTGATGAAGGAAAACCTGTATGGAAAAAGTATCAAACTTCTATAAATTTTTTAATTTTAACTTACATGTGATCTAATAATTTTATAAATATGCATCTTTCTCAAAAACAAAAATATTTAAATATGTATGTGCCATTATATTCACTACAGCACTATTTACTAAAACCAAGATCATTTGTAAACAATCTTAGTATATATATATATATATATATATGTATGTATGTATGTATATATCCTATCATATAATGCTTTCACTTCTGACAACCAGCAAACCCTTTACAACTGATTGGCTTAAAATTCTGAAACTGCTATTAGATTTGAAATTATGGCTGATATATTCTCCCTTCCCTATCACTGCCTCATAAAACAAATTATTTCTTTCCTTTATTTTTTAAGTGCTTGGCTCCTCATGTACTTTTAAATGTTTGAATTAGTTTTTAGTTAAAGTTTTAATAACAGGCTTCCTAGGAAAATGAGAATATCAAGGAATGTTAAGTAGGTTGGCATTTCGTAATATTTCAGTTTCACAAACAGATTTTGAGTGATATTTTTATTTTTTTCTTTTCTTTTCTTTTTATATTTTCAAAACTGTTTGAGTTTTTAATGCATCTGTAATAAGTAGGCAGCCAAAGTGGAGGTGAGACCTTTGACAATGATTGACAGGAAACCTGAAAAATCTCAAGACTTAAGATAATCCTATCACATGGACAGGAAAAACCAGTGTGAATCTGTTTAAGGAACTAGAGAGCAAGCTTTGCGTGCAGGAAGTCTGAATTTTATCCTCAGAAGTATAAGTTCCCCCAGAATTTCTGCAAGTTACCATCCAGCACAAAGATTTTTGAGCAGTTTCTGAATACAGAACTTTAAATTAATAACAACACAATAACGCGAATAGTAAAAAATAATGGTAATGGTATTTTTATTATTTGTTATAAATTTCCTGAGGCTCCAATTTAGGGAAATTGATACTAGATATTAGAAACTAGCCAAACCTGGTCTATATCTTGAAAATATGATATGTTAAGAAAGTCACACTAACAATAGAGAGTGAGGGAAAGAAGGGATGTTAATACATAAAAGTGTATTTTTAAAAATGTTAACATGTTTCTGATTTAAAACTATTAAAAATAAATAGTGAGTCAAGTGTTGTTATTTCTTCTCGATTTATTTAGGTTCAAATTAGTTAATAATATTCTATAATATCTAAAAATATGTTGGCATATATAAATCACTATAACTACCTTAATATCTTAAAATTTTAGTGGTACTCTCTTGGGTCTTGGCATTCTGTTAACAATAAAAACGAACCACAGTAAACATACATACCCACACAGACATCTTATTTTAATCCTATTCAATTTTTGTCATACATGCCACTTCTAAACTTTTGCTACCTTATTTTTTTTTGTGTACCATTACAGCTTCCTGGAAATTCTTCAAGAACTAAGTAGAGGTATGTAGACAATATCTGTGCCATTGAACACTCTGAATTTAAGCATGTAAATATTTTTATTATTTTAATTATTATCAACAGAAGTAAAAACTGATGGCAATTTTAGATATTATGGGAGATTTATTTTATAATTAAAATTTCTAAAGATATTAAATACTATAGTAATTATCTCAGTGTTTTAAAATATTAGTAACTATATACAGGTTTCCCATTAATATATATGTGAGCTTTGGATTATGTATACAAATATACCCATAAATATCACCATCAGAAATAATTTTACATTTTTGGGATTCAATTGCTTTATATTATTGCAGTAAATAAGATGATTTTTGTTCTTCATCTGATTCTGAGTATAAGAAGGATAATGAAGGAAACAACTGCCCCTAGCATCATTTACCTGTAGTTAAGTCCCCAAAAATATCCTTCAGGGGTACAGCTGACAGAAATATTAGTCTAAACAGAGCCTAAATGTAGGCATGTCTTTGCTCCAATGAGCTATTAACATTTGCTAAGTCGTACAACACAAATCAATATGATATACCTCAATGAACCAAAAAGCTGGAACATACCCCCATCTCATTGGGCTTGAAATTTAGATCAAATTGCCAAATCTAGAATGAACATTTAAAAAATAATGCCTAGCATAGTTGCAGAGATATTTCAGATATGTAAACTGGCTTGAGAAATCAAACAACTTATGATCCTACTAAACCTGAAAATTGAAAAACATTCACATCTTCCTTGGCACAACATGATTTTCAAATCGATATGACATCGCTTGGCTCCAATTATAGTCAGCATAATTTTGGCTTCTATTCTTATGTGGATAACAGCCAAATTCATCTGTCTTCTATGTCCAATCCTAGCATCTTTGTTTAGTTCCTCAACTCAGATTCTGTTTTAAATAGGCTGAAACATCACTGTAAAGAGATTTTCCCAAGCAATTTAAGGTATCTTTGTCAAATCAAATAGTTTTCCTCTAAAGCTTTGTTCTCAGCTCAGTGGTTCTGAGGGTGCAGCTTTCTTTCTATAACTTGCAGAGACTTCTTTAACTCCTTTCAAAAGAACTTGCTTAGATTAATATAGATTTTGGCTGATTTCTCTTCAGATTCATTGCCCTCTTTGAGGCCTGAAAAACACAGGTACAGGCTTTTTTTTTTTTTTTTTTTGGTTTTTGGTTTTTGGGCCACACCCAGTGACGCTCAGGGGTTACTCCTGGCTATGCACTCAGAAGTCACTCCTGGCTTGGGGGACCATATGGGGAACCAGGGGATCGAACTGTGGTCCGTCCTAGGCTAGCGCAGGCAAGGCAGGCACCTTACCTCCAGTGCCACCGCCCGACCCCAGGTATAGGCTTTCTTAAGGCAGGCTAATTTTGAGGGCAAAGTGTGTGTTCCTATCCTCTCTGTCACAATTTTGCCTTTAAAATTTTGTTTCTACATTTATTTATAGAAACCTAGTCATCTATTGTGCAGGTCTAAGGTCTGATGTCCAAAAGATTTATTGTTCACCCTTCAGAAACCTGAAGACTTAATTCCTTGACTCCTTTGCCGAAAAGGGAGGAAAGTCCCTTGATTTCTGACTTGGGTCAGCCAATAGGGGTGGAGTGTAAGTAGGTAGAGAACAGGACTATGGAGAAAACTAGAATGATTCCTGGTAAACCTTGGCACTGGTAGCAACTTGTCTCTTTCATGTTTCCAATTGCTACCATATACTCTTACGATTCTGTCACTCTGTAATCTCAAATATTGAGCTTTTGTCTTAGAGCTTCTTCTTTTTGACTCTCCAATATAAGGTTCCTCTTTATGGTATTAATTTATAGGTTATGCCATCCCTCAAACAACTTTTCCATCATTTCTAAAAATAATTCCCATTATTAAATTCTCTTGTTTAGTGCAGTCACAGAAATAATTACACCGAGAACTATCATAACAAAATGTGACTGAATGAGGGAAGTAGAAAGCCTGTCTGGGATGGGGAGGAAGGACACTTGGGATATTGGTCATGGGGATGTTGCACTGTTGAAGTATATTTTTGCATGTATATATATATACATATGTATATGTATATATACATACATACATATAAATAAAAAAGAAAAGAAAAAATAAGGCCTCCCAATTCTTACCACAGGCTGTGTCCATTACACTGACTGTATAGAAAGAGGAGGTACAGTAAGTGCACCCCATATACACCTCAACGCAGGCCCTTTGCCTGGTCTGTATTGTGAATTGGGGGACAAAAAAATAAATTCTCTTTCTGTAAAAGAAATAAGATTTTCTTTGCTGACTAGTCTCTAGGTGAAAAAGGATCAATTCTTAGCAATATGTAAATGTTTATGAGTTAAGATGCAAATTTTATTATTGGCACTTTATGATAAATTTACAAAGAATTTGGGTCCGGCGAGGTGGCGCTAGAGTAAGGTGTCTGCCTTGAAAGCCTGAGCCAAGGAAGAACCGCGGTTCAATCCCCCCAGGGTATAATATGGTACCAATTTCTGCTCGCTTAGCCAGGAGTAACCCCTGAGCATCAAATGGGTGTGGCCCAAAAATACCAAAAAAAATCATAACGATCTATTTTATATATGAATAAATTTAATCATATAACTAACATGAAATTTATTCTTAAATAATCCTGCAATTAAAGATATTCTTATTTTAAAGGAGATTAGTTGAAATGGATATGTAAAAAATACTTAGATTAAAAACTCATTAGGGAGAATGAGTACTTTATTCTGAAGTTTTAAATGGTATATTTAAATGTATTTACTCTCCTAGTTTAAAAAGTCAGTTTTTGTGTCTAAGAATTTCTCCCAAATTTTATTCTTTCTATTACAAACCTCAACTAAGCATAAATTATACAGCTTTACTGTATTAAACTATTATTATAGTTATATCTAAATAGTGATATGTAAAGAATAAAAAGAGAATGTAAATTTTTAAATGCCCGTCTAATTAAGTCAAATAACTTTTAATAAAATAATTGGATCAAGTTCCAGAAATAGAATTCTGTTTATTTGTAACTATTTGTTAATTTCCTAGCCTAGCTCTGATTATCTATGCTATCAATTTTATCAATTTTTTTGCCTTTTAATATAACACAAATAAAGGTTTGTATTAGCAAAATTTTTCAAAATATAATTTTAAAGCCCCTTTTCCCAAAAGGCAAATTTTTTTTAATTTTTTGCTTATGTCTCACTCATGGAATCATATATAATATTCAGTAAAATGTAATACACTGCTATTAGTATATTAATTGAGTCTTACATGTTACTTATATGTATATGCAGATATATGTGTACATATAAAGATATGTACATATAAAGATATATACATATAAATATATGTACATATATGTATATGCACATTTAGAAAAATATTGCAGCAAGCATCTCTGATTTTTTCTTTTGTTGAGATGAAATATTATTAAAATACTCAGATGTAAAGGAAAATTAAAGTAGAGAATATTCCCTATTCTCTGTATAAGTCTTCCCTGACAATAGATAATATTGCACTAAATGGAAAGGAAAGTAGGGAGTAGACAGAGAGAGTATTCCCAAGATATTGATTTATACATAAAGTTGTGATTAAATTATAACTTTCTTAATTACCATATCTACTAGAAACTTTAAGTAACAAGTTAATGATGTTTATAACACTGGTTTTCTAATTATCATTTTATGTATTCTGGGTCTACCAAGAGATCTAAAATGATATCTTTTGGTAAAAGTATTTCCCTTCTTGTAATAATTGAAAAATTATAATAGCAAACTATATATAAAAGCCACTTCAAAGGTCACGCATTTATCTGCAAACCAGAAAGATAAAATAATGGTAGTTTTCATTTGGTCTGATTTTTCATAATAGCAATTCGGTTAAACTGATGTATTGTAAATAGTAATATAATTTTTAAAGAAATAATACAGGAACAAAATACACAAATACACAAAATAAAAGCAAATTGTTTTTAAATATGCTTTGTTTATTTGTTTGGGTTCTTTGAACGGTGTGTGTCGGGGGTCTATTCTTGGTTCTGTGTTCAGGAATTGTTACTAACAGTGAAGGATCAAACTGATAATCTTGTATAAATTCTCTGCCCATTAAAAAATATTTTACTAGGCTGACTTGAAATTTTTGTTTAAGAAAAGACTTTGGTGGTAGTATAGCGGCTAGGACACTTATCTTGCATTTGATCAATATGAGTTCTGTCCTTGGCATCCCATATGGTTCCCCAGCACTGTAAGGAGTCATTCCTTAGTAATGTAGCAAACCCAAAGCATCAGTGGTGTAGTTCAAAACACAAAACAACAACAAATACCAACAGAAAAAAATTTTAAAAATGAACCTGCAAAGGGTCTTTTCAACCATTCAAAATTTTGGAATTTCTTTTTTATTAAGGTTTTATAAACTGATCCTTTTTGAAGTTAACTTATAGTATGAAACTTCTTGAATACTCATGTGATGCAGATCTTTTCAGGACTTTATTTAAAAAAATCTGCACTTATATTTAATGTATCATTTACTTCTGTATATATTTGTATATATATGTATGTATATATATATATTTCTGCTTTACACAAACTATGTAGAACCTAAAATGTTGTAGTTGACACCAGGATTGTTAATAAACCTTATTTTAAATAAAATAAAGTTAATTCTTTTTAATTCTTCTGTATGAACTATAAGAATGTGATATTTTTTCTTGATGAAAATAATTATTTTCTTTCTGAAATAAGAATGTGGTTTGTTTATCTCAGGATAGAGATTAATATACATTATGTATAATTTATTTATA
This sequence comes from Crocidura indochinensis, assembly GCA_004027635.1. Taxonomy (NCBI): domain Eukaryota; kingdom Metazoa; phylum Chordata; class Mammalia; order Eulipotyphla; family Soricidae; genus Crocidura; species Crocidura indochinensis. Next base: position 7,488 of record PVKC010029316.1, read on the forward strand.
GAAGTGTATTTAAATATTCTTTACACTGAAAATCAATGTTAATTTTTTTGGGGGGCGCCACACCCAGTGACGCTCAGGGGTTACTCCTGGCTATGCGCTCAGAAGTCTCCCCTGGCCTGGCCTGGGGGACCATATGGGGCACGGGGGATCGAACCGCGGTCGTCCAAGGCTAGCGCGGTAAGTCAGGCACCTTACCTTCAGCGCCACCGCCCGGCCCCATCAATGTTAATTTTTATGAATCTAAAATGAGAACACCAAATTGGAAATGTAAGCCTAAATATGTCAAACATAATATACTTGAATATATATATATGTGGTATATGATATTTTATACAATAGCTATAATAAGTCTTGGTATTGTATAAGAATTTCCACAGAAAGACCATGCATTATGATTTATTCCTAAACACTAATAATGTAAAATAAAGTATGATAAAGAATGAATAATGAATATTTAAAACTTTAAAAGAAGAGAAAGTTATTATAGAATAAATTATCATTTTATACCTTTATCTCTTAGAATACAGAATAATAAAATATAAGGAAAACTTGAGGATTAATGCATGCAATATAAAATTGTTAGTATTTATTTTTTATTTCATAATTACAAAAAAGTAATAGCAGTGTTTTAAACTTCGGTAAGTCAAAATTTTATATAGCAAACTGTTTTTAAAGATTAGGATAAACAAAATGAGAAATCTTACTTTTTCTTAGATAATAGAATCCTATATTTTAAAATCTTATATGCAAAGGATGGCATCTGCATCACATTTATGTGTATGTGAATGAAAACTATTTTTAGACTGTAAATTAAGGCATAACATGGGAACTTGATGAGACCACACTGCCTCAATATTTTCCTTTTTCTAATTCTCTTTCCCCAGATAGATCCATAATAAATCACAATGCAAGAAATTAATCATAAAAGCAAAAATAATCACAAAGAATTCTTGCGAAAAATAACCCACATTTCTATTACACTTTATATATTTGTACCTTTTCTGGCCCATGTTACCTCTCCCTCTTCCTCTTTCTGTTTTACTAAAATAAAGGGCATTGGTACTGTCTCTGGTCAAAGACTCTGGTCAAAAAGTATGTAGGAAAGGATAGTAAAGATTCAGATGCTGACAATTGCTATTTTATTTAATCTGTTTGTATCCATATGCCTGCTATTACGAAGTTGAATTGTTTCTATTGGAAAGTTGTTTTCTAAAATGCTAAGCTTTTGGGGATGTTGATAACTGAAGTACGACAGCTCAGATGTACTGCTGAATACTCTGACAGCATGAAAAAATTTACTGGCTCCTGGATGCTTTATCTTAATCTACCTACAAGTGCCACATATATTACAATTTCTTTATGCTTAAAAGGTTTTTTCATTATTGTAGTAAAGTGTTGTCTGCTTTCACCTTATGATGTCCTCACTAGGGCTTTATCCCCCATAGCTGAAGTAACAATTTATTTTCAGAATAAATCCCATTAACTGCATGTGACAGTGTTTTTATCCCTATGCTAAAAAAGTGATGAATTGCTTTCTATCAGTTATATTTATGGAACAGAATTCTTTATGGAAAATAAAAACAAAATATATCTGTGGCATTACCAATTCAAGTTTTAAAAACTGAAACATAGACTACACATATTTAGCATGGTATTTATATTCATAAGCAGTTTATTTATCTATAGAAACTATATTTACATAGTATTGTGGCCTACATAATAAATCCTAATATTTGAAAACAAATATAATAAATAGTACTATATGCTACTAAAATTTTCAGATAATTCTTCAATTTTTTATTTTTTATTCTAAATTATTAACAAATGAGTAAATTCAATAAAACATACATAACATCAAATGAAATATTAGTTTAAATTATCTCATCATTTTTAAGTTTTGTAATAATTTCTGTTCAGGGATATGATAGGTAATTAAAACCCTCAGTTAGTAAACTATATTATTTGAAAAAGAATAATTAAACAAAATTATTTTGACTAAAAGATATAAATTGCTGCTTTTTTATTCCAATAGACTTAATGAGTGTTTTTTTATTTTCTGATAACAATAAAATGTACGTATGAAATGAACTTATGTAAAAAGATAAAAAAAACAGGACATAGGGTTCTTACAAAATAAACTTAATCTAACACATATTTGAGGTAAATTGCTTGTAATAGTATGGTTTACAAAGCAAGCCTGAACCTATACAAAATATCTTTCTCATCGAATAATTAACAACCTTTGAAATAAATATTTTATAATTTGTTATAAGTTAAAAGAAATGAAACTACCACATGAAGTATATTTTGATGACAAAACATTTCAAATTTCTCGGGCAATATGTGGCCAAGATATTCTGCTCTCTATCATGTTGGTAAGAAATTGCTAGAGAATTGTTTTTATAAGATGAGAGAGAAAGAGAAATTATTAGTATATTGGTCAAAATTAGCAACTAAGGCAAAGAAAATTTTAAGATATTATATAGAAAGTATATAAAATATTCAAAAAATCTATAACAAGTTATCTTCCAACTATCCTTTCTTCATTGCTATATATATATATATATATATATATATATGTCATATAATTGTACATTTAAACTATTAACAAAATGCATTCTGAAAAAAAAACCTCAGTGGATTATAGTGAATATAACTTTAGGAAAAAAAAACTAAAGTCATGCAGACTTCTGACATTTGTTCAGATGATGATTCCTCTTTCTCAATTAAAGGCAGTAAATATTACCTGAGTTCTTTTAAAAAATATTAAGCAAAATTTATTAAATATTGTTGAATAATCAGATCTGGTTCTAGAACATTCTTATTCAATTTCTCCTATGAAATTACACAGCTGTTTAGTTCTTTTGTAAACAGGGAATGCTTGCAAAGATCTTTTTAGCATATGAAACATATTGACATGAATATAACATATGTGCCAAAGCAATATTATTCAGCTAACATTTCAACGAAATGCAACATAAAAATTTAAATTACGTATTTCTGCTTGTATTTGATTTTTGTTTACTGATCCAGAAGAAAGAAGATTATTATCATAAAAAATACCTAATATCTTTTAATTTTATAACACTAGAAGAGAATGGTTATAACCAATCATTTACCTTTAAATTACTTAGAAGATATTGGCATCAAAATGCAATTTCAGTTCATCAGAACATTTGAATCAAATGACAAGTGTCCAGAAGACACAGAGATATTAATATCAAACTTTATAAAAGAATATTTTGTGGTGTGTGTGTCCATGTGCGCATGTGTGCACGTGTGTTTTGGAACAGAAAGCAAAAGAAAGAGGCTCCTCACTATAGTTGAAGCATATTACCTGAAACAGATTTGTCTCATCTTACAGTCTTCATTTCCGAACAGATCTCACAACTTCTTTTCATTTCTCAGGCAGAATGATGGGATTATTGATTATAGTTAGAAAAATACAATATAGTGTATTAAATTATTTTTATCTTATTTTCTAAATATGTATTAGTGAGATCTTTTTATAATTAATCTTCTATTCTCAGATTAAAACTCCCTTCTACTAAAATATTTTATTCATTTTATATGTTTATGTTTGCCAATTAGTCATTAGACTTATTATCAAAAATTTAATTAAAATGTAGTGTCATTCTTCTGCATATAATTTCACAGCAAATGAAATTTAGCTAGGATTTAATTTTATAACTATGAGTAACTATAAATGTTTTAACCACAATTAAAATATATTTCATTCTATAATACTTTACATAAGCAAATATGTAATATTTGCAAATAGCAAATATGACTAAAGTCATAATTTAACAGACTCTAAGAGTCAAAAGTAGACATCTATTTTCTCCAAAATGTTAGTACCAATTTACAGGTGTTGGATGCAAACTGAATGAAGAATAATACAATAACCTTGGACATGTAGTATGCCAACTGCATTTGAATATTGACAGATTTATTTCATATGTATGTGGTAAAATAACTACGATTCATATGTCCTCTACTCGATAAACATTTTACTTAATTTATGTAAAATGAAAGCACTCGAAGCATATGTTACACTCTGAACTAAGCAATTGGGAGTGAGGATTTGACATGAACTTAGTACTGGGTAGGTAATGGTGCCTCCATGCATGAAAGAATTGAAGGGGAGATACTAGACTATTAATGTGTTGCAGAATGTTACCAGGACCTCCATTTAAGTGCTTTAAAAATCTGATGAACCTCCTTTTTAATTAATGATGTGAGATTATCTAGCTCCTTTGTTTAAATTATTATTCTAAGACCATAATCTTCAGAAAGTATCATAAATATTGATCTCAGTCATGCTAGGTATCATTTGGTCCCTACTCTTCCTCAGATGAGACATAACAATAAAATAAAAAAATTTAGAGATATGGGGGCCAGGCGGTGGCGCTGGAGATAAGGTGCCTGCGCTAACCTAGGATGGACCTCGGTTCGATCCCCCAGTTCCCCATATGGTCCCCCGTGCCTGCCAGGAGCGACTTTTGAGCGAATAGCCAGGAGTAACCCCTGAGCATCACCGGGTGTGGCCCAAAAACCAAAAAAAAAATTTAGAAATATGAAATTTACAATCACTTTGATTACAATAAAAGACCTATTTTGGTAGGCCTTTGTCTATTTTCATTTCCTCAATAATCACCCCGAAGGTAATGTAAGAAAATTTATATGGCTGCATTTTAACCCCATTTATGGGACTGAACCAGGGTTGGCTTCTCGGCAGCGTGCAAGACATATGCCCTTCCCACTGTGCTATCACTCTAACTCCAGAAAATAGCCTTTTTTGGGGGCTTTTATAAGAATAATTTTTATTATGCTCCCTGGAGGCGGGTGAAACCATCCTGCCTTAGTCCTGGGGCCACCAGGTCAGAGCAATACAATGTGATGTCGGGGTCCCCGCCCCCCAGCTGCCGTGGCTTTATTTATGAACCTAATTGTTGGGCAGATGGGGGGGAGCATGCCACCCCACCTCCCAGAAGGGTGCTCGGACTTTTATTATACACATTGCTTTGTGTAAATAAATGTTTACAATTTTATATTAAAAATGAAAAAAAAGAATAATTTTTATTGTGACCAATGTGAATTACACTTCTTTCAGAGTAATATTTGAGGTACATAGTGGCATTGAATCAGGGGTATTATTCTCACCACCAGTGTTGTCCTCCCTCCATCCCAGCTTCCAGCATCTCCTCCTTTGCATCCCAAAACTGCTAGGATAAATGGTCCCCTCTGTGTATAGTTTGTTGAAGATTCGCTATCGATTTTGTTGTCGTTGACCTTGGGTTTGATGTTTAAGTCTGATCCTTTTATATTTCTACTCAATGTTCATAAGACTGTTTGGTTCTGGTACCATCCATTTTCCCCCCGCCCCCTCAATTTATGAGGCAAAGCAAGATGATTCAAGTTATGTGGTCCTGTTTGAAAAAAAAACAAGGGGGGGGGGGACAGAGTGGTGGCACAAGGGGTAAGGAGTCTGTCTTGCCCTCTAGCATAGGATGAACCAAGGTTCGATCCCCGGTGTCCCATATGTTCCCCCAAGCCAGGAGCGATTTCTGAACGCATAGCCAGAAGTAACCCCTGAGCGTCACCAGGTGTTCCCCTTCCCCCCAAACAAAAAAAAAAAGAAGAAGAAAAGAAGAAACAACAAACAAACAAAACGGGGGGCAGGAGTCCGTTTATGTACATATATACATTTTTATATATAGTATATATATATGCTATTTTTTAGGGTGAGGGGCCACACCTAGTGATTCTCAAGAGTAAGTCCTGAGAATCACTAGGTGTGGCCCCTCACCCTAAAAAATAGCACCATTGCATTAATCTCCCCAAACTGCAGGCTATAATTATTTTGCATGCATTCCTAATTAATAAACAATATGAATGTACATTGAAGAAAATAAAATAAAAAAAAGAGAAAAGAGAACATAGCAAAAAAGCAAAAAACAAAAAAAATACAAAATACAAAAACCTACAACAAAAACAAAATAAATAAAACAAAACAAAGAAAAAACAAAAATCAAACAAAAACCAAAACCAGCAACTACAAAAGTGTGCCACAGCAACAAATACAACAACCAAAAAATAAACAGAACAACAACAAAAAAAGATCAAAAAAGAAAAAAAAAGGAAGGAGGTCTGACTCCAAACTCATCAAAAATCCCCCCACTTTTTAAAATGTTTTCAGCAGATTTTAAGCAGTGTGGGCAATCCTTGGCAAACCTGGCTTCAGTGCTCTGATCTGAGCATGTGATGCTGCTTGGGCACTTGTAGTGCAGGGAATTACCTGGATCATTTTAGTAGTTCTGGGGGCTTCCAATAGAATCATGTACTCTTAAGGGTCATGTGTATACTTTAACTCCGCTACTATAAATCCAGGCCCAAGAAGTAATTTAATAACATAATTTTAAATGTTTAATTACCATCTGATAATTAAATCCCAATAGATATGAAGATTAGCTGACTGCTATTTTATGTATAGCAAACAGTTATTTAATGAATGACCTTGTGAGGATATTCTTTGGTTATTCTGAAGTTATATTAGAAATGATTATCATCTTATTTGTCAGGTAATCATACATATGTTGTCTTATATTTTTTAGTTTTTGAATATAGGCATAAGAATAAAATGTAGGATGTGAGGGCGATCTGATTGCGACAGGGTTGATTCGGCTGATCTGGCTGGCTAGGCGGGTGTCCCCTTCCTCCCTCACCACTCCATGTGCGTCCCTCCAGAAGTTGCGTGCTTGATCGAAGAGGACGGCCTTCCCTGAATAGAGCCTGACCGTTCTTCGGTCGAGGGTATACGAGTAGCTGTGCTCCCCTGCTAGAACCTCCAAACAAGCTCTCAAGGTCCATTGTAGGAGAACGTAGGGTAGTCAAGCTTCCAAGACTCCAGACACATCCAAATGAGACACTGCACGTGGCAGTCTGCCTGCCTTTAAAAAAAATAAAATAAAATAAAAAATAAAAATAAGATAAAAAAAGAATAAAATGTAAAATTTGATCAGGGAGTGAAAGTTGAATTACATTCCTTACTAATAGTCATATGTTAATGTGTCAGAGCATAATTTCCTCCAGTACCTACATATTTACCTCTGGTCATGTCACTATAATATGCTATGTTTACTCAATCTAATAAGCACTGTACTATATTAAAGGAAACTAATTTTAATATGCTTTTTCAAATATGTGAAAATACAGAGAATTGAATTTGACCTCCATCAGTTCTAACTCTACCATTCAGCATAGGAGGAGGCATGCTTTCAAAGTTTCACTTATCAGAACTCCCTGCCCACTTCTAACATTTTGACTTATTCAGTTCAAATAATGAGTCAAAAAGCAAGAAGCAATTAAGCTGAATGTAATTAAATTCAGTATGCCATTCTTATATTCAAGTCAGAACAGAAATGAAAATTAGATAAAGTGCCAAGTCTGACTGATGGAAAGAGACAAATCTAAAGTTTAACTAGTGTATAGTAATTTATATCTCAAAATTTTGTGGACATAATGTTTCGAAATATTTAAATCACTCTTTTTATTTTAAAAATAAAGCTTTCAGGGCCCGGGAGATAGCATGGAGGTAAGGCGTTTGCCTTTCATGCAAAAGGTCATCGGTTCGAATCCCGGTGCCCCATA